>JADIIY010000026.1:0-137813 GCA_027604245.1 Boothiomyces sp. JEL0838
CTTTTTATTTGTAATTTGGTTTTAAATTGTTTAGTTATTATCAACCTCTCTCCCAGGAGAATAAACTTGAAAATATTAAAATTCCAGACTCAATTATTTCAATGCCCAACCAAACATTACTCGCAGGAAGTCAACAGGCTCAGGAATATTGCAATTATAGCCCACGTCGATCGTAATATTTTTTAATTCAAGATGGTAAAACTTCCCTAGTGGACCAACTGCTGCGACAGTCTGGAGCTGCTCAAATTCAGGAGCATTCAAGAGTGATGGACTCTAATGATTTGGAAAAAGAGAGAGGTATCACTATTCTTAGCAAAAACACTGCTATTGAATATAATGGACATAGGATTAACATTGTGGATACACCTGTACTTGAATTTTAATTAAGGGACACGCAGATTTTGGTGGTGAAGTAGAGCGTGTGCTTTCCATGGTCGATGGTGTTTGTTTGGTAGTATGTGCAACAGAAGGGCCAATGACTCAAACCAAGTTTGTGCTTTCAAAAGCCCTAGCAAGGAATCTAAAGCCCATTGTAGTAATGAATAAGATTGACAGGGAAACCGCCAATCCGGATAAAGTAGAAAATGGTAATTGGTTTCTTATCAGACTTGCTTGAATTGTTTATTGCTCTAGACGCGAATGAAGATCAGTTGGAATATTCTCTACTTTATGCTTCCGCAAAAAATGGATACTCGTCGTTCAACCCAGAAGATCGGGAAGGGACATTCAAGCCACTTTTAGATAAGATGATTGAAGACATTCCAGCCCCAACAGTTGATACTACAAAACCATTTTCCATGCTGGTTACGCAGATTGAAAACGATCCTTATGTTGGAAAATGCTATTTGGGAAAAGTTTATTCCGGAATTTTAAATGTTGGAGATACGATCAACAGTATGGATGCTGAAGGACAAATTGTAGCCTCTGGAAAATGCTCAAAAATCATTGTTAGAAGAGGGCTTGAGCAGGTAATTTTGTTGTAACTTTAGACATCTGAAAACCAAGCCATCGCTGGAGATATTGTTTCTGTTGCTGGGATTCCAGATTCCTATGTCAACCATACTATCTGTGCACCAGAAGTTACTGACCCATTACCGCATGTTGCTGTAGATGCTCCTACCATTTCCATGTTGTTTTATGTCAACGATTCACCTATGGCTGGAAGAGAGGGGAAGCAATTGACATCCCAGGTAATCAGAAGAAGGTTGCTCAAGGAATTAGAAACAAATGTATCATTGCAACTGATTGAAAAAAATGAAGCATTTGAAGTTAAAGGAAGAGGCGAACTGCAAATGGGTGTTTTGATTGAAACCATGAGAAGAGAAGGTTTCGAACTTTCAGTTTCGCCTCCAAGAGTAATCATGAAAAGAGTTCCTGGAGATGATAAAAAGTTCCTTGAACCAATTGAAGAAGTAACTATCGATTGTGACCATGAATTTGCTGGCTCAGTAATTGAAAAGATGACTTTGCGTAAAGGAGATTTAAAAACCTACAATGTAGCTTTTATTTAATGTTAGGACTCTGGAGAAAAGGCACGATTGATCTTTGAAATTCCTACCAGAGGTTTGTTGGGGTATCCTGCAGAGTTCAAGAATGATACTCGAGGAGAAGGTGTATTGAATAGCATTGTATTGGGATATGAACCTTACAGAGGACCAATTGATAAAAATAGAAAAGGATCCATCATTTCGACTTCATCGGGAACTGCAACTGCATATGCACTAGTAGGAATTGAAGCCAGAGGAAAGTTGTTCATTGGGGATGGCGAAACTGTTTATCCTGGTATGATTATTGGTGAACACTCAAGAGAAGGTGATCTGGAAGTGAATCCTGTTAAAGCAAAGCAGTTGACAAACATCCGAGCTGCTGGTAAAGATGAATCTCTCAGACTTATCCCACCAATCCAACATTCTTTGGAACAATTGATTTCATATATTCAAGGTAATCAGAGCTAATTTTAGATGATGAAGTTATTGAAGTCACGCCAACTTGTCTAAGAATCCGAAAGAAGGAGTTGGATGCTACCAAAAGAAAGAATCTAAAGAGAAGACCCAACGATTTTGAATCATTTGAATAATAATTTAATATAATTGCGTTGTTTGTTTTTTACGCGTCTTTATACAATGCAGTTGAACGTTGAACAAGATCTAAAGCATTTATCACTGGTAAGAAATACTTATATAGCCCCGCATATCAAAAGAGACGCTTCAGAAAGCAGCTGTCGCATCCATAGCTCACGAAACGGAGGATTTGTCTGAAGCGTTTGAGAAACTAGAGAGATACAAACTGAAAGCAAAATTTGAAGAGGCAGCCAAGGAAGAAACCACATATATCGTTGATAACACGTACGCCACTATTAACAAGTAATTCATATCAAAAAGTACAGCAGCATATATTTTCACACGCTCACAAGTACATTGTAACAAAGACCGACCATAAGATCACAATCAGTGAAACTATTTCCAAATTACAAGCTGCTAAAATTGGAAGGCTGGAAAATCTGTTTGAATCTGATATGGTTCGGTTTGGCATATTAGGCGTTGTGGTCGCCCAATGCCTAATAATTTCGCTTCAAACCAACAACAACATGGTGTTAAGCTTCAGGGTAAGTTTTTCTTGACAAGGCAAAATACGGGTTTGATATTTTTCAAGTATTTCAGTATGTATTCATGGCATTTTTTGCTACTGAGCTTGCAGCAAAGTTTTATATTTACAAGATGAAAACCTTTCGATCATACGAGTACATGATTTATCTGGTGATCCTGCTGATTGAGCTTTGTGCACAAGCGACGGATTATGGTAGTTTCTGACTGATATAGAAAACGCTCTGAGGTATGTTGGAGTGCTACGTGTATTTAGACTAACCCTGCCATTCAAAAAACGAAAGTTTTCTTCTTATTTTGCTGGTGTGCGTTCAGTAGTTCTTACGATATTGAAATCTGTTGAAGGTGCTTGATGTTAATCGTAGATGTGGTAAATATTTCAATTTTGGTGTTTGGATTGACTTATTTGTGGGCGAATGCCGGAGTGGTATTATTCGCTGAGAGCGATCCATTGGACTTTGGGAATTTGGGTTCCAGTTTCTTTTCGCTATTTATTGCAATAACACAAATTGGATGGGCAGATAGCTTGGCGCATTTAGAGGTACCTCGGTTTAACGCTAGTCGAAAGGTAATTTTGTCGCTGCTTCCATTTTCTATACCAGTTTCTTGTTTATTGTTGTGTTTGTAATTTCAAAGATTGTCGTTGCAGTTATAGTCTCCAATTTGGAAGACCTGCATAAAAAGGCTGGTGAAACTAGGAAAAGGAGAATTCAGAAGCTAAAGTCATCAAAAGCAGTGATTACTGGTCAAAATTTTCGTACTATTGCCCCCATCCCGCCTTCAAACGTCCCTTGTTGGGAAACACAGATTCCTTACAAAGTACCAAAGTAAGTGCAACTAACAATAGCTTTGATTTGATTTCAAAAGCTAAATTGGAGAACTATTTTACTGTTTTAGCAATCATGGAAGAAAACCTTGCAGAATATCTAAAGATTGTTGACAGTTTAAAGCATATACAGGGAGAAATTAAAGAATTGAATTCTGCAATGAGGGCAAAGATGGATGAAAGGCATGAGATTGACTTTGACGATGATGTCGTAAATGGAAATGATGTTACTGGTGATGCTTTATCCCGCTTACTTACAAAAAAGAGAACTGAACGACGTAAAAGATAATATATTAAATGCCCTGTACTGCCAAATCTACATTAGTTATCCATTTCATTAGGATGTTGGCTTTTTCCAAGGCTTGAGAATAGTGCCATCCGATATTTCTCAGAGCAGTAACATGCAGTTCTAGGATATTGCTTGCGGCATTCGAGCTTCCGTTAATCTTTGCAGTGATGCAATATACAGCGCCAGAGGTGAATATGCACAAGTGAATAAAGGATGGAACAAAGGCAAAGGTGGAATTAGTCTTCATAAATGTTTGAAGCAGGTTGGAGATGTTTGAAGCTGATTCGATACAAATTCTAGTGGATAAAGAATTTCTTGCCCTTTCAGGATTTGCAGTGGACATTACAAATTCATGTTTATGTAAGACTATTCTGCAAAAGTGGTACAGGGTTAGCATATATGCCAGACGCCATGGCGGCGGTTCAATGGAAGTCAAGATGGGGCTGAACTCTTCTGATCTTGTCTTCATCCATTGAGGCAGCGAGCTGTACCAAAATACTACGATTAATTATCAAATACCTAGCTCGCTGTCAATTCTTTCCCTTTCATCAGCCATATTCATCATCGTGTTGGTTTTCATTTTAATTTCATACCTGCCAACCTTTCTACAAATAGAAATCAAACCAAAGAAGGAGGTTAAAATGGTGGATTGTTCGTCCGAGTCCAAATATGGCTGTTCAAAATAACCATTTGGATAAGGTGGATGCTGAGAGTTTTCGTCAATCATGTAAGGTAGCCTGGAATAAAACGAAGTATAAAAATCATGTTCGTAACACTGCCACCATATTAATCTACAGAATTCCTTTGAGGTACCGATTTGGGTACCTAAAAGCTTTTCATTGTGAGATATCCAGATGATATCTTCGTCACGTTCCATTCCAAGATGCTGTGCCATTCTAATCGCTGCTGCCAAATAGATTGGACTTGATACAGGGCGGGTAGATCCTACTCCGTAGAAGGATACTAACAACGCAGTAATAACAATAAATGGATTAGGGCTTTCCAAATGATTATCCAACACCAATTTACAGTACTTGTAATGTTCATCACCTCCATTGTACGTTACGCTTTTGTTAATTGGAATAGTTAAAGCAAGTGCGTACATGATATGCAGTAAAACATTTGGCACTTGGTCGACATTCTCCATAAACCAACTCTGTGAAAGCATTGGCATTTTGGGGTTCACCCAGGTAAAGTAAATCTGAAGCCACGGAATTTTTACTATATCAGTTACTGGTTACCTCCATCTTGATTAGCTATCGGTGGGAATGAAGCATGTGTCCAAGAGAAAAAATCATGTCGTTCTGGAAAAGACCCAGCTTGTTTGAACAATTCAAGTTGTGCAGGCTTTGGCCCTCTGCGCTTTGTTTTTTCTACATAGATACATTCCAAGTGCAAGACAGTACATTTCCCACATGGTTGTTGGCCATCACATTTGGTTTTTTTGGTAGCGCAGTAGCTGCAGGCATTGCTTGTTCTTACCCGCCTTTTACCTTCTATCCCACCCTTTATTAGCGGACTTGGAACTGGTGTGTATTCTTGCATAATGCAAACGTAACGAAACTTTTCCTTTTAGCCGTGAGGCGAAGAAGAAACGAATGGGGGGTACGGCACTTCGGCTAAACTAATTCCGATGTTTTACCATAATCAACCAAATCAAAATTATAGTGTTTTATTTACCATGAATCTCACAAGTCTATAATGAAATTACTGCTGCATTGCACCACCCGAAAAGTCAAAAAGCTGATCAAAAGTTGGCTCCGGGTTAGACATTCCGACCCCCATTAGGAGCTCAGCATAGGGATTTGATAATTCTGCGACCGTTTCTAATAGTTCAGTGTTTGCATATGCAGTCATGCCCATGTTCATTGGAACTCCCATACTTCTAAACTGCGTGTCCAAAGGACCATCACTGAGAGCATCCATAGTAGCACCGCTGATTTCATCTGGATCTGCAAGGAGCATTTCCGACGAAGAAGTAGCATACGCTTCGCCCTTCATATTCTTTAGGGACTTGATAGCTAGAACGAGCAACACTGGGTCTCTACAAGTTTCCAAGCGGTCCAAAAGAGCTTTTTGGCTTGTACCGATGTTGTATAATGCACTTTGTTGGGCAAGGGAGGTGATAACTGTTTGATAACTGAATTCCGCTAATGCCACATCATTTGGGTTCAGATTCATTCTGCTGACTACTAAAAGCATAATCCCAGCTCCAAACAAGCATGACGCAATGAATGGAGGAACATAGTGGAATGAAGGGTTGTGCTTCAGGAAGCATTGAACAATTGCAGCACAGTCACATCCAGCCAAAAAGGTTTCCCTTGCAGCAGAAGAAGAGGCTGCCAATTGGACATTTTCTTGAATATTGTCCAATAGTGATTTCTTTGGCAGGTACAACTTGATGCAGTAATACATGATCATGATATATGCATTATTCCAGACTTTCTTTGGATTTGCGGGTGGGGTGTCTTTGTTTATATCTTGAAGAACATTTCGAATAGAATCTGGACATGCAGCATACCAATCTCTAAGGGCACTACTCAATGAGCATTCTCTGAATAGATATTCCGCTTGAGATAGTTTTGTTCTAGTGCTCTTGTTTTCTTTGGATAGAGCAATAATTCTGCCATGTAGCTTTACGAGAATGATCAGATATGATTCATGTGCTAAATTTCTAGGAGTAGGAATGTACCATTCGTTCGAGGACATGATGCTGGTTTCCAATATTTCCATCTTATCTTGAGGATGGAACACACTTTCTGGGCTAGCAGGCAACCGCACTAGACAGTATTCGTCTTTAATCAAAGGGGATTCATATCGCAAGGCGGATAAGATTCTGTCTCCAAGGTATACTGTCCACCATGTTCTGCGCATAATCTCCTTTTGCTCATCCGTTAATCCTTGACGCTTGTATTCCTCTTCACTGTTCAATCCAATTGATATCGCTATCCTTACTCCAACCGTGTAGTAGTAAAATGTCTCTGGGCCGCGGTTGGTGCCTAAAATTAAATGATAATTTACGAGTGCAATAAATGACCAATCCAAATAATCCCAACACACTATGGTAAGATGGCTTTCTGAAAACCCTTCGCAAAAAGGTTTCAGCCATCTTAAAGTAAACTTCAGCCATATCTTTTCTTGATCCAAATTCCGCAGAAACCATGGAGGGAGGAGCGACTGAAGCACCAAGAGCATATACTACATAACGCATAAACAATGAATCGTTGATTGCTTTTCTGATTTCCTCTTCATTCAAAAACAAGTAGCTTGAGCCAGTAGACAAAAACAATTCTTCCAAATCTGGTCTAGGAGCTTCCACATGAGGAGGAACGGCAGTATGTCTTGAAAAGGCGGGAGAAGCTGGCACAACAGGAGCAATCGCCAATTTGGACATTTGAGATGGGGAAACAGATTTCACATCATTTGAATCGCTTGCACTATGTTCATCTAGATTTAAGGCGTCTACAATCGCTTCCAATTTGCGTAATCTATCTTCCAATGCTTTTGAACGTCCAGGTTTTGGTCCAGGCTTCTTTAAATCATAATACGAACATTCTGCACCGCTTGCTATACAATTACCACACTGCGGTTGCTCCCTGTCACAGCGCTTCTTTTTTCTTGCACAATTATCACAGTTGTTTGGGTTTTGAGTCCTCATACTGTTTGAGTTATCAGACAAGAAATTGGCTGAGGTGCCAGGAGAAATCAAAAAGAGGCTTAGCACAGCGGTCAATCACAAGCAATTGAAAATTCGGTTGTCAAACGAAATACACCAGGATATATATGTTGAAGCCCATTTAGAAATTATTTCTCTTTGCAAGCCAACCAAATTAAAACTCAATTAATCGAAATTTAGTGTCTTTCGGTTCAACAGGCTTTTTCAGCCACCAGGGATGAAACGGACTAGCAACACACATGGCACAAGATCATTTGAACAATCTCCAATTAAATCGTCTTTATTTCAGTTCGCTTATTTGAGTCACGAATCGTATTCCATGGTCGAAATGCGGTGGCGAAAACAAACCGTACGCCGTAGCTCCAGCTTCCCATCAAAAGTTAGATTCGGTGTTAATACGCTGATAATATTAGTGTAAAATTTTTAGTTTGAAAGGTTGGACAATCTCATGGAAAAACTTTTGTCTGAAATCAACTCGATAATACAAGAGCCACGCAAGGGAAAAGGTAATGATAAACTAAAAAAAGTTACCTTTTCAGAATATATCCAAGAAAAAACAATTTCAATGCTTCAGGAAAGTTCGATGCATAACGCAATGTCTGACCTTGATATGTCCGTAGATTCGACACAAGAAAGAATCTCTGAACATTCAGTAGAGCAAAATACGGCTATAGAAATGAATGGCAGTCCAACTGACCCGCCATCCAGTCTGTTTGATGACTGTGAGGACTCTATTCAAGAAACTCCAAGACCAAACAAAGTTTATGATATATTGGAAACACCAAAGGCATCTGCAATCAAAGATCCGTTTGTAGATGACCAAGGTGCTTTTTAACTGACCTAGATTCCAGACCAAAAGAGTTTGTAATCAAAAGCCCGTTTGCAAAGTTCCCAACACTACTATTAGAAAAAGGAGCTCCAAGGGAAACAGTGTCCTCCGAGAATGGATCAAATCGCTCCAGGGATAATTCTTTTATGAATGAACAAAATATCCCATCACAAATGTCTGAATCTGGAATTGAAGATTTGGACGAATCGAAAATCAAGATTTTTTCAGAAATAGACGATCCCATGATTTCAGAGTCAAATATCAATCCGGGGCTATCGTTATCAGATTTGGGCAAATCTATTGATCAAAGTGATGATTTTCACAAACTAAAAGATGAAATGGACAAAGTAATACAAATAGATGAAGAATTCCAACCTGCTAATTCACTTTTAAATGATTTGGATAAAGATTCTGTTTTTGGAGATGCTATAGATATCAAGGAGTTTACTCCTCAAAATGTCCGGACCTTGTCCAGTATTGTCACTGATGTTTCTCCAGGCTCATTTTTTGCTTCAAGGTCAGGTTCTTTGGGTCAGATTGGCGGAGCACCAAGTGCAGAAAGTAGAGTAATGATATATTAATTTAGCCAACTTGGTACACTCCAAAGCATGATAGAAATGGAAAATTAATAGATCCAATTGGAGAAACTCCACATGATAGATCAGAAAAACTTGGTGCTACTCCTGCGGGGAAACGAGTAGTGCGCAAGCCATTATATGAGAGTACTCCACAGAACGAAAGATCAAAGCCACCTCGTAATCCAGGTCCTAAAGATATTCTACAAGACAGCTTTGGCCAGACATTTGAATCTACTGAAATTATTCAAAGCATTCCCAAAGGCGAGAGCCCCGTCGAACTACAAGAACTTCTAGAGACACCTAATGAGCATGGAAAGGCTGCTACACAAAAGTATGTATTCTTTCACATAGTAATTTGAGTAATTCAATATCTGTATCTCATTTAGTTGTATCGCAGCAAGAAAAGGACTCTTTCGAAAGTAGATTTATCAATGATCGATTGTCAAACATGCACTTGGGCAGCACGAGTGAACTTATATTGACTAATGACATAATATCAGATGAAAAGGCTGAAATTTTGTCAAAGAGCGACGCATCAGAAGGTCGTACTGAAACTGAAGATATTGATCCATTTGACTGGCAGCAGGCTCTTGAAGTTACACAAGAATCTACCAACGAATGCATATCTGACCACAAATCATTAAATTCTGAAACATCTCTCTCATCTAAATTTGAAGGGCAAGTTTTCAGCCCTAAATCTAATAGCGATTGTACAGAAGTAGATGATGGGGATTCGATTATGAAGGTATTGATGTCTTAACTCAGCCAACATTCGGTGTTATAGTAATACCCAGCCATTCTAAAACAGGAAATACTTCTCGGTACCGCTATTTGTTATACGCCCCAAAAAACAAAACCCAAAGACTCAAAATTTGTCTGACGAATAGCAGCAACAAGTCCATTAATTGGAGGCTATCCAAAATTGGTCAGACACATTGGATTGAAAATGAAAAAGTGCATCTGATTGAAAAATCGATTTTCAAATGCGAACCTGACAATGGAGTGATTCTTGCATTTGATTCTCAGGAAATTGTGATTAATTTTCATCCAGAAACTAATGGCATCTTCCAAACTCTTTATCAAATCAAAACTTGTAACGCTGATATAAATATTCAAATCAAGGGTTATACTAAAAAGAATACAGATCAATCTGATATCGAAAAGAGCTTTGGAGAGTTTCCAGGGACAACAATCGATAGCCTGAGCAAAACCCCTAATCACACATCGAATCAGACTATGAGCACTGGAGATACCACAGTAAAGAATAACAAAACAAAGCTCTTTTCTCCAGCAAACTTTGACCACGATCATCGTACAATTCACAACACTCCTACCAAAGATATGCGGCTACAAGCAGATCCACTACCAAAGTTGAAGGACGAAACGATTCTCACCATGGAAATTGCAAAATCCATCAAACATTCGGATGGAAAAGATAACTTGACTCTTGATTCAAAAGTGCAACTGAAAAAGTCAGTATCAAGTGTCCCAAATACAGATAGACCGGTTAATTATGACTTTAAAACGCCTTCAAAAGCACAAAGTGAATCTGGGGGAAATATTCATGATCGCTTCAAGAGAATCCATACCCCAATGCATACTGTGGAGCATTCTCGTCCTCCTAACTTTTCTAAAGACTTTATGACTCCAGCAAGAAGTAAAACTCAAGCAAAGTATCTAGAATCAATTGTAGGTATGACTCCAAATATAAACATTTTAAAAACCCCAAACAGAAATATGGCGATTCCATTGCCAACCTCCATAGCAAAAACATCAAGAACCCCTAACCTCACCAGGAATATTCTAGATTTTGGAGATGTCAAAATTGGTCAATCCAAAACACTATCTCTGAAAATCAGCAACCCAGATAATCACAACGCACATGTCAAATTTATTGTGACTGGTGTATTTGCAATTCCAATCAGAGAAATGATATTAACAGCCAGAAGTTTCATCATCCTTCCTGTGATGTTTACTCCAAGTACTTTTGGAGTTTCCGAAGAGCGTCTGATTGTTCGCAAAAACGAAAGTGTAGTGCGAATAGAATTAATAGGATATGCAATATAATTAATCTTTATTATCTATACAACTTTCCTCTTGTTATTGGATTTACCATCTTGCTCGTGCCAAATATCAATTTTCCAACATCTTCCTCCGCAGTGTACTTGTCCTCCCCAAACTCTAAAGGCAAATCCATCCACCGCTTCTTCTTATGATATTTTTCTATAAAATCTGACAAGTCCTGCAGCTGCCACTGTCCTGGTACAACATTCTGCGATAGCCTTCTCAACAAGTTATCATTCACATCTCGTAATAGATAAACGTACCAAATGATCCTTCCAATATCAAACAAGATGCATAGTCCCGCTAAAGCAATTTGCATCAACCGAAATATTGGTTGAATGCTAATTTGGAATTGCGAGCTGGTATTGTAGACATCGGCAGAGTCAACATCTGACGACAGTGAAATGGCTTGCATTACCATGATTTTTGACAGCGCCAGACTTAGTTCTAGTGAAAAAGTAGCATCATTTGTTATTAACGAAGGGTCTGGGAAAATATACAGCGATTCTGATTTGAAAATGGATGTTGAGGAAATTGTTGCAAGTTTTCCGAGCAGTAACAGTGACAAAGAATTTCGTTTAGATTTGTCCAAGCAGTACGTCCCTGCAAGAGTGCAGTTTGACAATGTGGAGTTGTCGATGCTATAAATACCTGAATAGCGATAAGGCCCGAGACTACTCTTTCTGTATATAGTTGAAACGTTACTATTCAAGTCTGTGGTTGTTATTGTACAATTTTGAGTATACTGATTTCCAGTATAGGAACTGATAGAAGATATAACCATATTGATATAGTTTTTGTTGCTATTACTTGCTACACTGGTGGTTTGAGTTTGAATGACTCCACTGGAAAGATTCGCGTTATTTGACATTTCCGTGGTACAAATACTTTTTACTGCCACAATATCCTGATTTGATTCAATTAGAATATCTTTTGATATCAAGTTTATGCTGCTCAGTTTCTCTGTTAATGGCACTAGGAGTGTATTCTGGGAAATGATTGCGTTACACTCGGAGCAAATGGCTTTCAAGCCTATGGCTGCATCAATTGGATCAACAGTATTTGTGTTGTTGAGGACTATTGGATTTGAGAGAGAATTAATTTGAACCCTCGCTACGTAATTTGGAATTGGGGTCGTTACCAAACTGAGTTGGTTTGTAATTACAACATAGAACAAAAAGAAATCTATCAGTTAGCAATTGATTTACACAGGATCAAATTTACCTTTGGCTTTGTGGGGCTCTTTGAAAGTATTAGAAAGGTAATCTTCTTCTGTACGGTCACGGTTATTCTGTGTAAAACCTCAATTCTGGAGTTGATATAACGGGATGATAGGATAGAAGCCGCCGCCAAGACACACATGACCAATCTGTATACAAAAAGAACGGTGCTATCCCTGAATATCACATTTTCAGTTATACTTGAGGCAATGAGAGCAACGGCTGGAATACACAAAAGCAGCACCAAAACACTCTCCAATCTGTATCCAACATGCGTAAAATATGTAACTATCATTGAATCGACCATCTTTACATAGAAATTTCGTGTGGTAGAGTAATTTTCCCCTATTAAAGATGCAGAATCTCCACCCTGTAGCTTACTAACTCTAATAATTTCTTGATACGTTGCTTCATTTGTGCTCTCTCCCAAATATATTTTAGGTGCGTATGCTATTGCAGTGGTTCTCGTTCGAACCTCTGACTTCCGCTGCGGATTGAAATCTACTTGGATAGAATTGGCATTAGACATTTTGCGGTGAGCTCTAGCAGTCAAGTTACTTTGTTTTTGGGACTCCTAAGGTTATCATCATGTACCATTGAAAACGCGTCAAAAATTTAAAAATACACAAATAGTCTTTTAATAGTAGGCTCTGGTCGCCTTAAATTTCACAATTTCTTTCTTCACTCCAAATCTCAGTATGCCCAGGGTGTTGTTCGATGTAGCTTTATCCTCTCCGAACCTGATTGGCGTTGTGACCCAGTCATCGTTGTTTGCACCAGGCATACAAAGTTTTGACACCATCACAGAGCAATCTTCCAATAATTTCTTACCAGGCTGCACACTTCGTGAAAGCCTTCGAAGTAACAAGTCTGATGCCTTCTCCAATTTGATCAGATCAGTAACAATCAGCAGTATTGCTATTATTGATGCAATTGAGGCAGTCACAATTGATACCCACATTAAAACAGGATCGATATTCATTTTTACGGCAACATTGTCAGTCATTAATGTGCATGGCAAACGAGAAGATGGTAATGAGCTGGCGGTCATCAACAAGTTCAATGACAGAAATTTCATCATCTGTTGGCTGAAATCCAAATCAGATATTGAACTTCCTGGATCAGGGAATAAGTTTAGAGTACCATAGAGTTTGTTTATCGTGATATTGGTTGGGAAACCATATGTGTACAGGGAGTAAGCGAGTAAACTGCGAGAAGAAGCGCCAAGACACACATCACCAATTGACATGCAAGTAGAGTTGTTTCCAACTATAGAATTGACTGAAAGCCGAGTAGGAAATCCATTTTCATCAATGCTATATCGCACACCAGCATCTGCCTGGTATTCTGAAATCATAAATGCACACTGACGGGATACCACATTGCCGTGGCTGTCTACTCCCGATAGTTGGACATCAGATTGTATAGACCCCACACCCTTTGCCAATTCGATTTGATTGATTTGTATCACATTTCCTAATGAGGTGAATAATGGATTGTAAAGGGTAAAGCAGGTTGCTTGAACAGAAAGAACATCCTGAGTACCAGACAAGATTACATTTTCATTGGCCTGAGCCAAGTTTGGGCTGAGAGTAGATGACACTGGAACTAACAACACATTTCCTGATGAATAACTCTCGCAATCGACGCAAGAATACTGAGACCCAATCGTAGCATACATTATCTCCTGCGCAGTAGTGCCAACATTTGATATGTTACTTATTTGGGAGATGAGGATGTTAGCAGTTGCCGTCCCATAAGGTGTCACATATGGCAAACTTTGAATGGATAATTGGGTAGCAATTAAGCATGCGTAGAACAGCAATGCTAGAATTAATAATCAATTACTTATCCATTCCAGAAATTTGTTGTGTTGGACTTCATCTATCGAGTCGCAGATTGTTTTGATGGTTGCTTCGTTGTTTATAATTTGCGCCATTGCTTCCAGAACTGAATGCCTTTGATTTATAATATGACTGACTTTAGTTGAAATCAACCCAAGCAACACCACAACTACTTTGAGCCCTACGGCATACGCTGATGATGCGAATACGATGCTGTTCATGAAAGGCAATAAAAACGCTATTCCCGCAAACGGAAATAGCAGGAGAAGGAATAGCAAGCTTTCCTTTCTGTAAGATACCTTTGCGTAATAGCGTTCTTTCAGTACATTGATGGTCTCATTGAAATATATCTCCAATGCATTCTCTTTTTTCAGATTTGTTGTTGAATTAAGATGTTCGCTTTTTAAATCGTCGTCTTTGGCTTGTACAGGAATCACTATCGGTTGCTCCTGTACTCCATCGGACATTTTGGATTCCTCAACATCTAACTCTGACATTGATTATGATTTGCAATCAAAGCGCGAAAAGGCTGACGTAAGTCTCTTGATTAATTTCCTATTACTCTTGATTAATTTCCTATTATTTCGTTTGCGAGTAATTCATTAAGCTCTAAGGACTCCTCAAAATCTGTTAACATAAAATCCACACCGACATCAAGAAGAGTTGGAAATTGTCCAAAATGGTCTTGACAAAGGGGTGTCTGGCTACATGCATACTTGCTTATAGTATTTTGTTGCATGAGTGCTTGTGAATGACCGGGCTCATACAATTGAGGTGCCAGCTCGTCCGTTTTAGGAAGCTTGAGGCGCCCAACATATAAAACCAAACAATATCGCTTCGAAATTTACTTATAGAATTACAATGCTCACCTTGCTTATTGGAGTAACTCAAGCTGCTGGATCATTAACCTGCAGCACTTTACCTAGCAACAATGTGTGTGGAAGTGCATATGCTGGTTATCCAGTTGAAACTACCTTGGACCAATTCACTTCTGGTATTCAAGGTAATTTCATGAACAAATCCAATATGACTGCGGTTTTCATCAACCAAGGAAAATGTGATCCAAATTTGATTTCTTCGGCTGTTGATACTTTGCGTTTCCAGGCTTCTTTTGCTTGCTCGTCCTATATCAGCCAATTTGTTTCAGATGGCTGCGCAGTTTCTCCTGGACTTATTTCAGCTGGCCCTGCATTGTGTGCTTCCAACTGTTTCATGGCAGTTCAAACCTTTACAAATTTGGTCAAGAATGCCACCTTGTGTCCTAACGGAGGAGTGTTCCAAGCTCAAATTAACAAAATGAATGCGTATTGCAATTCCGTGCAAGCACAAGGATCAAACTGTGTTGCTGGTTCATCACCTGAATCTAGTGTTTGTGGTACTCGCATTTTTAATTGTAGGATATATTGACGAAAGCACTGCAGTTGCTCAATGCACAGGATCTCAAGATGCTTGCTGTATTTCCTTCTTGAAGAACAGAGGAAGTTCTGGCAACAGCACCTTGATTATTGCAATCGGTGTTGCCATCGGAGTTGTTTTGATTGCTGCATTATTTGGGTCTATCTACTACTTCCGAAGAAAGAAGCCTGTGGAAGTTGAGAGCCAGAAATATGCCAACCAGGCTTACCAACCACCAGTTGATTACGGATACAAACAAGAACCTGCACCAGTCTCTGCACCTATTCACACTCCTAATCCAAATTCTGCTCCAGCATATGTACCTGAACCTTCCCCTATCCCAGTAACTCCTGTAGCTGCTGAAGCCGCAAAGGTAACTGTTCCAGTTTCAGTTATTCAACCAATTCCAGCCCCACAAGAAGCTCCAGCCACACCTACTTTGCTATCATTGCCTGATGACGCAAAGAAATACAATATTGTCCATCCATATACTTCGGTATTGGATGATGAATTATCGCTTGTCGAAGGGAAATCTATTTACCTGTTGAAGGCGTTTGATGACGGATGGGGGCTGGCTGTCGACCCTGAAAGCGGCAAGCAGGGAGCTGTTCCTCTTGTCTGCGTGGAAGAAGCTACGGAAGATGTTAGCGTACAGATTGACAGATCAAGAGATTCTGAAGTAAGAATTTCAAAGAGACTTTCTTCGATGCCGGAAGATACCAGCAAACGAGCAAAAGTCCCATTTAGTATGTACATGGCTGAACTTGAAGCACAAGAAAAATAAATCATCATAATTTTTTAGTCCTTTGGATTTTTCCACAAACGATCGTTTCCAAATATAGCAAGTGTGGCGGAAGTCTCTTGAATTTCAGTGAGCGCTTTTTTACAACAATTTCCATGATAATAGCTCTATTCCTCACAGCAGTTAGGGCGGATACTCCGAATTGCTATGCCCTCCCAGTGGATAATATCTGCGGTCCTGCATACGCTGGCTACCCAGTCGATTTGCCGGTGGACCAATGGAGCGCCTTTATAAATTCAACATACGCCAACATTACGAATAAGATTACCGCCATTGCCCAAGCAGCACAATGTGACCAGACTTTGGTTCAACAACAAGCGCAATCATTACAATATCAAGTTTCAATGGCATGCTCACTGTTTATTTCAAAGACAATTGCAAGCGGCTGCAAAGTGACCACTGATTTGGACCAAAATGGCCCAACCCTTTGCTATGGAAACTGCTATGCTGGTGTAAACTCACTCAATAGCCTGCTGCAAAATTCTAAATGTCAAAATCCAAATTTGAAAGTTTTACAAGATGCGAATACCTATTGTCACCAAATCCAGACCCAAGCGGACTCTCAAGCTCCAACTTGTGTGAAAGGTGCTACTATTGAATCTACTGGTTGTGGTAAATGATTATTGATAAAAGGTTTCTTGGGCACAGACATTGCCAATGTTCAATGCGCTGGAAATATCACCGACGCCAACACCAAGCAATGTTGCCAAAACTACCTTTTGAGCTTGAACGGCAACTCTGGAGATAAATCCACCAAGATCATTATAGTAGTAGTTTCTGCTGTAGTCGGTGTTTGCTTGCTTGTTGCTCTTGGAATTGGACTTTACTGTTACCGAAAAGGCAGAAATTACGACGATGGGCCTAGTAGCCTTACCTATGATGAAGCGCAACAGAGAAGAGACTTTTACAACAATGCTACTCCTAAATATGCAGAGTCTCCTGTTTCACCCTACAGCTCTGCCTTCAATCAAGCAGCTGTACAAAAGCCGCAGCCTGTCGCATACAGCCCTTCTAATATTTTGCCTGCACAGAATGCCAACTCTGTTGTTGACTCGGCTGTTGTAAATATCGGTACACCAGCCATAGATCAAATCATTTCTCCAGCAACAGTTGCCGGATCAGCTGTTTCGCTTGAAACTATCCCAGAAGGTTCAAAGAAATTCAAGATTATTCACCCATACTCTTCCACCATGGATGATGAACTTACTTTGCTAGTTGGCAAAAGTGTATATCTTTTGAAGGAATATGACGATGGATGGGGTTTAGCAATTGATCCAGAAACAGGAGTTCAAGGTGCTTTACCAATGGTGTGTATTGAACCAGATTTTGGAGTAGCCGTTGAGCTGACAAAAGAGGAGGTGCGTATTTCCAAACGATTATCATCTATTCCAAATCTCCCAAAAGAAGACAGTAAAGAGCGATCAAAGGTTCCATTCTCACAATACATTGAAGAGCTTGATGAAATTAACGGACACAAATAGAGTTTTAAAATAAAAACGTAGATGAACAAGAAATTTAAAACATACATGTATTAATTAAGTTGCAAGTTAGATTGGCGGTCTTGGCTGATATTGACCGGGCCTATATGGGCCTCGAACAGGAGGAACAAATCCTTGAGGCTCTTGTGGACGACCTTCAGGTGGTTGAGGGTACCCTTGATAGCGATATTGATCAGGACCAGGGCTCTGTCGATTAAAGTTATCATATGGAGGCCGATATTGGTCTTGGTATTGTGTATACTGCTGATTTCCATAAAAGTTACTTTGCTGCCTGTCATATTGACTGTTTCTATTATCATATCCTGTTGCGCGATTGTCATAGTTGGATACTCGGTTATCACTTCTATCATACACACTACCACGATTGTCGTAATGGGAACCCCTATTATCATAACCAGTGGGCTGGTTATTTCTATACTGGTTAATAGGAGGTTGGTATTGGTTAGGGCTTGGGTATTGTTGAGGTGGAAGACTTTGATATTGTTGAGGGGATGGAGGTTCAGGTCGATTTGGGGAATAATAGCTTTGATAGTTAGCAGGAGGTGGCGGTCTTGGTTGTCTTTGTAATAACTGTGGGGGCCCACCTTGTCCTAAAGCAGCTTGAGTCCAGTTGGGGCCCTGGGGAGGAGCATACACTTGTCTTCGTACAGGAGGAGGTGGAGATGGAACATTAGAGCCATAGCTATAATCAGAGTAACCAGTTGTCTGTGGTTGATTGTACGGGAGATTTGGATGACTGCTGTGTGTCGAATTGGGGGAATTTTGGCTGTACGGACTGTTTCCGTCGGAATAACTATCGTGAGATATATTTCTGCCGCTATTTGGAACACGGGTAGCCGATGCAGGTACCACTCGTCTTTGTGGAAATCGTTGATTGCCAGTATTTTCGGTTTGAGGTATAGAAGGAGTTGGAGGAATGAAATTTTCAAATTGGACTTTTGACTCGCTTCTCGTGGAGTTGGCAGCCAATTCACGGTACTTCAAAGCCATTTTGGTTAATTTGTCAGATTTCTTTCTAATTACAGTGGGCCGCTGGAATAGTTTCTTGACATCAACTTTTCTATCTCCAGATGATGTACTATTTTCACGTCTAGCAGATTCTGAAGGGCAGCTAATGGAATCAAGAGATTTGATGGAGGTTGTTCTAGAAATTTGATCATTACCGATATTTTTTTGTTCTATATTTGTTGGAGTAGCAACTTTTTCATCCATTTTTGTGAAAACTGTTGAAGTTGCAGATTTATCGTCTGCTGAAACCTGATTCTGATCAGTTACATCTGTTTTCACAGGAATAATATTTGGGATATCACGATCAGTATTTGCAGCAGAGGGAGTATAAGGAGTCGCAGTAGCAGGTGAGTTGGTAGAATAAGAAAATGAAGAATAGTGCGAGGGCTGAATTGTGCTCAAGATTGGAGGCGGAAGAATATGTGGAGGGGAAAAATATGATGATTTGGAAGCATATGATACATTTTGAAATGGGTCAGAGTTCACAGCCTGTTGCATGGAAGCATACCCTGGCCCACGATCTAAAGACACATTAGAAGGTGACATTGACCTGGGTATAGGCTGATATTCGGAGTATCCGTTTGTACCATTTCTGCGTAAACCATCGTCAGCATCTGCCAGTGCTTCTTGTAACCTTCTTTGCCTACCTTCTTCAATATTCACTCTTTGCATCTGACTCTGAAGCCGCCTTAGTTCTTTTTGTTTTTCGGCTTCAAGTGCATCTTCCTCCTCCTGTTTCAGCCTTTCTTGCTCAGCAAGTAGTTTCAACTTTTTCTTATTTCGCAAATCCAATTCTTGTTTCAACAGCGGTTTGATTGGAGAAAGTAGCCTAGGGATTCCAGAATCATTCTCGCCCAGTTTACACAAGTCATTTGCAAAGATATTTGGAGTAATTAAATTAGTAGATCCTACAATTAAGATGTATAATACCTATCAAAAGGTCGCGACTGTAAACAGAAATCGATTCATGAATTAGTTGTATTTCTGGTATCGACATTCCTCCCAAGACAAATACAATTACTCTTCTTCCATTCTTTAACAAATCTACGAATTCTTCAACATCTGGATTCTCTGGCTTCATTCTACCCCATGATGGAACGAATCCTTTGGTAAATGGAATAACAGATCCATTTCCACGTTCTAGAATTTCTTCTTCTTTTACAATTTCTTCTTCTACAGATGAAAACACAGGACTGAACCAATTATTGAGGTAATCCTACAATTACAGAAAAAGTACATCTATCAAGCGATGCAAAGTCGGCTTGAATCTGGTTATGATTTCCTCATTTTCTGGAGGTAAAGCTCTTCCTTTTGCTTGCATTGCTGATTTCCATCCTTCATAAGTGTATTTCCACATTGGATCAGAGTCATCATTGGGGATTTTCTTGCCAGATCGCAAAACATCTAGCCCACCAAATCCGCCCATAGCTAGATCTCTCACACTTTCCTCTTGTACATCATCCACTGGGAATCTATGATGGCAAGCTAGTAACAGACGAAGTTTGTCATCGATACTAAAATTAACAAAATTTACTTGATTGTAGGATTGGCAATAGTATCAAGAACCTCCTGAACGATTTCAGCACTGACTTTAGCTCCAGTTTTAGAGGACTCACCAGTGGCGAGATTCTGAATAAAAAGATTAATACCTGTTCAAGTTCTACTATTGTATCCAGCTTATTTTCTTGATAAGCTTTACATAAAGCATCAAAAATAACTGAATGTTGCTGAATCTTTTGGGCATCCCCCAAGGAATATACTTTATCTCCCAATGCGGCTGTTCCTCCATTGTAGTATTCATTAGCCGCAGGATTTTCAGCAATGAACTTTGCAATTTCCTCCCCAACATCACCAAGGTAAAGATGTCGCAATTTCATAAAGAACTGATCCTTGTCACTTAAATCATAAACTTTTTCATCTCTAATTTCATCCGTAGGTAAATGAAGCTTCTTTCCATTCTCCACATAGAATAAATCCTGAATGATTGCTTGGTAATGCAAATTGTGTAAGATTGGAGTTAATGTATCTACACTTCGATCAATAATAAGTAAATCCGCAGTGATATTATCTGCTGGCCATTCTTCCTTTGCTTCTTCTAATTCTTCGGCTTTTTGATAAACTTTCCAAGCAGCTCTTGCAGCCAAATTGGTTCCAGCCCCATTTGGATCAAAATATTTAATGTTTGGGATTTGCTTGAGCCTAATCATCACCGAAATTATCAAGGATTAAAAACCAAATACCTTTTCAGCAATTTCATCCAATGTTGCGTCCAGTTTGAGGGTTGTCTTGTTTTGGTATAACTGAGATATTGAATCATTAATATCAAAATGGAAACTTCTGGAATCAAACACTGCCGTTAGCTTCAAGTACCATTAAAATCGTATCTTCCATCTACCCACGATAGCACGAACCGCCTGGAAGGTGATTTCCGAATTGAACCCACAATGTCATTGGGTGTTTTTATAGGAGAAATAAAAAGTGCTTCCCTGTACAACGGATCATCCCCAAAGTCGTTATTGAATACATTGAGAAAGTTCTTTGTGGGAAAACAAAAGTAAATAGCGCCCTTTGTCCTGTCTGCCTTTCGCTTTCCATTTAAAGCCAATGTAACTACGTTAGCCAATTAATACTAGAAATTCCAACTTGTAGTAGGTCTGAAATGTCTAGTATTCTATTCAGCAGCTCTAAACCAGCAGGACAACATATCAGAACTTTGCTTGAATCCGTCAATTGAACTGCATCCGTTAAATCAGCAAGAAGCGCTTAATTAAAGTCCAACACTACCTTTCTTTACCTCTGACTTGAGGTTGAAGATGCTTGCAATTTTGCTCATTTGTTGCAGAAAATTGAGGTGGCGCAAAGCCCAAAAAAGTGAGTGGGAAATGGTTCTCAAATTTAAAAAAAACTAATTTCAACGTAATGCAATGCTTTATTTGGCTTCTAAATCGTCTGATGAAGTTGTTGAAATCAGACTGGTTCTAGATCTATTCTTTCCTCTTAATCTCCTCAATGATATGGTTCGCTCGTGGTACACAACTGTATCTTTAACTTCAGTGTTTGCGTTTGCTTGGCCCTGCCACATCATTCCCTTTCCTTTGCGAACATTTTGCGATGGGCCCGATTTGATAGGTGTCAAAATTGCAAGTGGGAAAATACATCTTTTTCTTCCTTGTGATATATTTTGACCTCTAGCCCATCCATCGCCGTATTCTTTTTCAATACCAATCAAATCTCCCGGCTGAAGGAGCATTTCATCCCTTTGCTTTGGGAAATAGCTAGTAAAAACTACGTGAGAAGTAGCAGCTGGGGGAGCCCAGTCATCCAAGTCTTCTGGTTCATCATCATCAGGGACAAAGTATTTGTCATCTTTGCGAGTATAAGTCTGCTTTTGAATTTGAATTTTTTCAGGTAGTTTATCAACAGCAACCGCGGTAGAAGATTCTTCGTCAACTGTTGAAAGTTGAGCTTTGATTTCTTCAGTATTAACTTCAGGGATGTCAATTTCCCTTTCCTCCAACTCTTTGTGCTCGAATTTCACTTCTTTAATCTTCTTGATGACAATCTCTTCTTTGATAACTTTTCGTTCGACTTTTTCGAAACTAACTCTCTTTCCAACTTTACCAGTGTGAGTCGCTTCGGCAAATCCTTCTACTAGGGCAGCTTCTTCCAGAGTATTGTGTTTAGAAACAATTTCAGTTTCCACAGCTTCAACTTTCTCGGTTTCGTTTAATTTCTTTAGGACGTTGACTTGGGAACTTTCTTTTTCCTCAGCGATTGCACCGACTTTAGTATCGGCGAAGGATTCATGGTCAATTTCACTAATGACGGCAGACTCTTCTTGTTTTTTGCTAGCGCTGGTAATTCCAACTGCAGCTGCAAGAGCTGCCAAACCCGTAAATACAGTAGCACCGGCAAGTCCACTATCCAGTTGAACTGGGGGTGGAGTGCTTTGCGCAATATTTTCCACACTTACTCTGTCCCTCAATTCTTGATCATATATCAATGGCGAAGATTGTGCTAGTGAAGCTGCTTGAGAGGGAATTCTAGGAAGAGTATACTCTTCATATTCCACTAAGATTAATATTGATTACCTCTTTTCGCAGCTCCAGAATGGTGACTTGAAAGGGTATCTGTATTGTATGCTACAACTTTTTCATCCTGTTCAGAATAAGCAGCAGCAGTAGCAGCAGATATTCCCATTTCAGCACCTGATAATTGGTACCTAGGTGCTTCTGCTGGAAGTTCAGTGTCGACAACTGCCTGTTCGTTGTAGTAGGACGATTCATTGTTTTGGACAGCGCTTCTGCTAGCTAGTCCGTACTCTAGGGTTTGGTATTCGGAAGCGATTGCCGATCCTAAACCTTGTTCATTTCCACTTGGCAAGGAAACTGCAGGTGGAATTTCAGATACCAATATTTGGGGTGCATATTCAGTGTTTTTCTTTACTGCAGCACCTTGTTCCGCTTTCCTTCTCTTGGAGAACCATATGCAACAGGCTGCAATCAAAAGAATTACCAACACGATTGGTATGATGATAGCAGCTAGAACACCTGCAGATAGAGAATTGTCACTAGATCCCGGAGTTGGGGTAGGTGTTGCAGTAGTTAATGCAGCAGTGGAAAGGGAGCTACTTGAAGCAGCAGTATTGGATGCTGATGTCTGAACGGAAACAGAGTTGGTCAATGTCTGTGTAGATTCGGGGGATGAAATTGCATTTGACGCTGGGACAGTTTGAATTATCCCATTTCCAGTAATATGATTTCCAACATTGTTGTTTCCCCAGTTATCATTGCCGTTATTGAACGACCCATGGTTGTTATTTCCATTGTTGAAGCTACCAACATTATTATTTCCATTATTTCTGTCTCCAACATTATTGTTTCCGATATTGTAATTTCCAATATTATTTGATCCCTGGTTTCCAATGCCGATATTTCCATTGGCATCTCTCATGCCATTATTGTCTCCGCCATTCATTTTGTAAACTGGCTCTAAGTTATTAATCAAATTCTTACGTTGTGTGGTCTTTGGGCTTTGTTGAGCGCCACTTGGATGGTTATAGTCTTGGTTAATCAAAAGTTCTTACTCGTAGGTTGTATATAGTGCTCTGTAACAGTGTAAGCTTCTATAGCGGGAGTAGCCTGGGATTCGGCTGGGTTATTGTAATACATTTTGAATTCGACTTTTACGCTCAATCAAGCGTTTCAAAAATTGGAAAAAGAAAGCGTACAAGACTTGAAAGTTCGGGCTCTCCCATTTTTGAATCGGGGCAAACGGTAAAATATATATTTGTTTCAGTTATTTGTTCTTCATGGTTTTTTGTTTCTCTGCGTTTTCAATCAGTTTCTTTTCGATAAATAATCCCTAAAATTAATGAAAATTACCTTTCTCAACCTAACATCTTCCATGTATTTCTTTGCCAAGTTATCCCTGTCTGCCTTGTCTCCCATGTCTTCCAGCTCTTCTTCAGTTTTAGGAACCCAATAAGGATCCATATCTAGAACTTCAAAGCCAGTAAACACCAGTTGCGGACTTGCCACACCACTAGTTTTCTTTCTCAGTTCATCAACAAATCCAAACGATTCTACCACTGGTAGCGACGCCGTGATTGTGAATAATGGGGTTCCTTCTTTGATATCCTCGGAAACGATCTTTCCCTTCCTTCTTGAAAGCACTCCGTCTACTTTTCCCATATAGAGCGCTTCAGTTTGCAATTCGCACGTATACTGAGCAAGCATTAGTCTTGGTGACCATTGCAAGAACCCTTGTCTAATTGATTCTTTGGTAAATGAAAGAATTTGTCCAGGGATAGACTTTGAATCTTCTCCATTAATTTCATACTCCTGAAGGAGAACAGCTATTCCAGCAATTGGTTCGTTACATAATGGTCCAGTTGCAGTCGCCAGCTGGAACCCTGATAATAAACTGGCAATGAATTCAAGTTGATCTCCGCTCTGGACAGATTCAAATTCTTGGAGCCATCTAATTTAAATCAAAAGTTACGTATTAGTAATCTTGCCTGGTATTTGATTAATCAAAAGATTGGATCCATTCTTTGGGCCAACCGAGATAACATTATCCAGCAATGTTTCCCAATTGATATCTATATTCCCGCACTCCTTGTCCTTGATTGACTCATTCATGGCTTCTTTGAGGCCTTTCATGAATTCTTGTGCGATTTCCAAAGCACCTTCAGTTTGTGCCAAATTTGATACATGTGTATTGTTTAACAAATACTGCCGAACTTGATTAGGAAGTGGGATGACTCTAATTTTAAGCGACACGGATTTTTCAGAAGTTACTTTGTGAACTGACCCGATCGGCAACTCTGTTTTGGAATTGTCAAATGATATAGAAGGATTAAAGGACAATGTTTCTCTAAATGGAACAATTGGCTTAGAGACTTGAATTTCAATCTTGGCAAATCGTTCTCTTAAATCTTTTACACACCGCTATTGTCAATAAGTTTTACTTCCAAATGTAACTCTCCAGCACACACAATCACATTTTCTCCAGTATCTTGCAATTCTACTTGTACACACGGATCAGATCTATTTAGCAGCTCCAGTCCTTCAATCAATTGATTCATTTGAGCTATATTATAAACCAATTACTTGGATTTTCCGGTTCTAATGCTACTCGTAAGATTGGTGGGTTCTCCAATTTAAATCCTGCTAAACTACAGCAATTTAAATCACTAGTGAGCGTTGCAGTTTTCAAAACTTTTTCATTGCATCCAAGAATCCCAAAGACGTTTCCAGCAGATACTGATTCCAAGTCTTGCAAATCTTTGCCCATTAACAAGAATAATCGCTCAACTTCCATTTCGGCTACATATTGGTGTCTTTCTGGGTCATCAAAGTCATATTTTGGTCCTAGAATATGTAGTTTCTGGCCAACTTTGATTACTCCAGAATAAATACGGGCAAATCCAACTAGCAACTCTGTTTCTGCTGGCTGGGCTGTATCGTTGCTGTATTCACTATACCTATCTTCTTCTTCGTTTCTTTCCACTTTTGAACGGGCAATAGCAGCTTGACGCATTATCCGTAACTCTTCAGGAGTGTACCGCTGTTTTTTAGTAATTGCAACTGGCAAATCTTTTGAGGATATGGTAAACATTTTACTTATGTACGCTACCACAGGAGCGGTTTCGCTAGAATCGCAATTAACGATTGCTTGGTTTACCAATTTCCTTTCCTCAGAGTCTGAATCTTTCGGGAGTAAAATATCATCCATCCTGTAAGCTTGAGCAGCTAGTGGATTTGGAATTTTTTGTACTACTGCCAATAAAACGGCATCGGAAAGTGGTAGCCATTGAGACATTACAGATTGTAGTAATATTTTCAAATCTTTTGCTTTCATATCTCTAGGCGGCACTTTAATGCCTAACGACTGAATAATTTTTTCCAAAGCTACTCGATCGTTATTGTAAACAACATCGTAAACTTTCCAAATATTATCCAAAGCAAATTGAACAAACATTGGTTTCAATGCTCTGCCTTTCAGCCCTTTTGGTCCGATTACTCGTTTTGTCTTTGGATCCAGGTAATAATTTCCCCACATGAATCGATTAAGATTAGATTCCTTGACACCCAACTTTGAAGCATAAATCTTTGCGAATTGAATGGTTCTTGTTAGAAGAGTGTTACCTAAATGCCCATCCGTCTACTGCGCTAGCAAAGATAACGTTTCCTTTTTCAGGAGCGAAATAAAACTCGTCGTCCACGTTATCAACAAATTCCTTTTCAGGATCCAATTCCGCTTCTTGCAAGAGATCCCCAGCTTCAAATGTACCCAGAATAGCATTAACTTGCTCCAGAATGTGTGACAAGTGTGTATATGCTTCTTGCGGAGTGTGTTTCAATTCAGTAATCAGCCTATCAATCTTGTTTAGTACCAAGATAGGTTTCACTTTTTCCTGTTTCGCCTGGCGTAATACTGTATGCGTCTATGTTAGTTGATAGTACTTGAGCGCAAACACCTTCCACAGCATCAACTAGTAACAGCGCTCCATCACATAGTCGCGATGCAGTCGATACTTCAGAAGAGAAATCCACATGTCCAGGCGAATCAATCAAGTTTATCAAATACTCTTTCGTTTCCAATTTCCTCTCATTATTCTCATCCAGTGTTTGCTGTACCAGATTGAAAAACAGAGATATTCCAGATGATTCCATTGTGATACCTCTTTCCTGTTCATCCTCTCTCGAGTCCAGGTATCGCACTTTACCAGCTAATTTTGAACTAATGATTCCGTTTGAAGCTAGGAGACAGTCGGAGAGAGAAGTTTTCCCGTGATCGACATGGGCTATAATGCAAATATTTCTAATGCATTCCACGTTTTGTTGTAATTGGCGGATATGATTTTGTCGTGATTCCATACTTTATTTTTTTTTTCTCGATTTTTAAACTTGTTCAGGACGAGTCATCTTGTAATCAATGACTAGGCTGTGGCATTAAGACATCAACTGGATGTGACAAGAAACCCAATTCCTGCAAAGCATATAGAATGCGGATAAATTTTCAATTCATTTTATTCTTTCTTGACTTTCTTGGTATCCCTGTGATACAAGACAACAGCTGTAAACAAAAAGAATGCGGCAAACATACTCCATACATTAACATAATATGGATTGGCGATAGTCAAGAAACGAGGATATTGGTCGTGTCTGTATGGCCTGATCTGAACAGTTTCATTGAGGTTAAGATATGTTAAACCGTGTCGCTTGTAATCAACTTTAAAAGTAAAGACACCATAGTGATCTGGCAATTTGAATTCCGCAACTAGCTTGTTTCCCTTTGGTACCATTGTTTGACGAATATATGGGTCCAGCATGACAGCTTCAAATTGAACATCTTTTGGAGTAAATGGTACGTATTTTCCCTTTTCCAATTTCAATAATTCTACTTCATATACCTACATTAAGAACATTTACCATGTCGTCCTTGATTCTGTAAATACCGTGTTGTCCAGTTTCACCCTGTCTGTGATGTTTTTTTGACTGTACTTTTAAAACAGACTTTTCTTTAAAAGCCCATGCAGTCAATTCATTCACAAAGTCCTTGTTTTGAGGGTAAATGTCTTTGAATAACTCTGATGAAGCAGTAAAGACAACCCTAGCTTGGTTTAAGGCTTGGAATGCAGAGACTAGCACAAGATCAGAGCCAACAAGAGTGTGGCTAGTAATCTTTGCATCTTCGCCAGAGAAAGCACTAGGATTACCTACCAAAACAGGTTGAACTAGCTTGTTTTTTCCAGAGAGAGAGTGACCAATGCCTATATTAAAAACAATAACCTTTATAGACGGGAGCCTTTACGTTCTTTGGGATGACATGTTCACTAGCAACAATTTTACCAGTTACCAGATTAATTTCAGGAGCAAAGTAATCGGAAACGAGCGATGAAGCATAGTCAACAGAAAATTCAAAACCAAAGTCCCTAATTGGATCATTTACTTCAGAAGAAGCGAGAATCACATTCCCTCCGTAATTAACAAAATCAATCAAATTTCCCATTCGCAAAGGTCCGCCTAGATTTGCTGGAGCGTCAAGTAAAACAACATTCTCGTATTTCAATTCTTCATATTGAATGAAATCAAAAGTTTCTTTTTTCAGTTTGAATTCCAAGTCATGTCCTCTATCTTTGTTAGTGAAATGTACTCTTGAGAGAATCAAATAGAGCGGAATACTGCGGTTTGGAATCCAGCGAATCCAATATAATTAACGTCTTTGCCAACAAAGTTGAAGCCAAGATTAAAAATGCTTGCATTCAGATCTTTTAAAAAGAAAAGCAAATTAAAACATTTTTATAAATAATTTTTGTTTCCAGTTGAGAGGAATATGAGGCAAATCAAGGTTTATATTCGAGACTGAAATTTGGTCTTCAGTTTGGTACGAGTTGTATTTGGGTTTATGGACCCAGGACTTGCCCGGAACGTTGGATAAATCGAGCATCCGGTAGTATTTCGCAGCTTGTTTCTTGTCTCTTTTCACTATAAATCCCTGTTCATAAATATTTCCCAGTAACTCTTGCGCTTCACTTGAGCCAAACCCAGCAGCCAGTCTATAGTAGTACAGGGCATTGTAAATACATTTGGGCACTCCCCAGCCAAATCTATAACACTGTCCAATTTCAAACAACGGCAGTTGAAGTAGATCTCTAGTTAATACATTAGAAGGAAGCGATTGAAGCTTAATTACACACCGCTTAAAACATTTGAATCCCTTTACATAATCTTGTTCGCATCCCCATCCTTTGTAAATTTATAGATACCTGGATTACCCTTCATTTACCTTAAATTAACAGTTACTTACCTTGCCGAAGATACATTCCCAAAAGAAATATTCCGATCGGATTACCTTTGTCTGCTGATAATTTAATATATTTAAATGCCAAGCTGAAATTATTTTGAGAATGCAATTTTACCCCATGTTCAAGTTCCTGCATGAGATTCAAAAACTATGTAAATTTAATATCCAACTGATCTGTATCCAAATTTGCTGATATTCCATATATAGCAACCATATAGAAATTTATGCAATTTATAATACCAATTCCGGTCAAGTGAAACTTGTCCAAATTAGTTATAAATCCAGAAGCGACTACCAGGTAATGCAAGAGTTACTCTTTACTTTGATTAAAATCAGTAATAAATTAGTATACTGCCTACCAGCTTTAATCTTGGATTTTAACTTCTGACCGGCCTTATTTGCAATGATATTCTTGATAATTCAATGAAATAAATAGTGGCTATTAATATCACATACCAGTCTTTATTCTACTTGACTTACGATTCGTTAATACCGTTAAAATTTATGCATAGCTGTCTGGTGATTTCCAAAAGATTCTTTACAATGATTCAAAGTGAATCATTGAAAAAGGAAAATCCACATAAAAATTCGGAATAGATTTCCGTATAAACGCAAGAATTCTCATTATCCCTCATCACATCAAACAGATAAAACAATTAAAAAGAAATTAAAAGTGGAATTTGTCTCAAAATTATTCTGGTGGTCAACTTTTAAATTTTTTCATTATTTATTCAGCATGACGATATTCAACGAGTACATTATACTAAATAAGATTGAAAATTATCACTATTCAAGAACCGAAATACGCTAGGGCTTGCGGTAGCTGTCAGAAATACAGAAGGATTCTAGACCCAGTACATTTATATTTACCTTAGGTGCCTATCTTGAAGATTGTTGACTTGAATGACAATATTGACATTGTAAACTCATTGTAAGTACCGCTAATGTAGATATGAGCTACAGACATCCTTATTTGTTACTGTTTCGCTACATGAGGTAGACAAGAAAGGCCATATCATTAAAAGAAATCTAGAACTGATTGGATCTACCATTTCCAATGCTTCTATACTGCGAGACGATAAAGGTTGGTTACCCTAATTTAGGAAACCTCGGCTGTTTCTTTATTTTCTCTGATTTATCAATTGTCAAAATTGGACACTATAGGCTAGAGTTTAAATTATTCGATTTACAGTAATATTGTCTAATACTAGGAATAGAATAGAAAGTAGTAATGAAAACCATTGTTTGCTTTCAAGAATAGTTCATGTGACAGACGCAAAGAGTTTCCCTGGTCTAACTTCTCCAAACGAAATACTGGCGGCATTTTCTGCTCAAGGTGCTATCGTTCCTATTAGGAAATTCAGCAAAGAATAATTTTGTATCTGTAATATAATCGGTTAATAATTCTTATTGTTGCGCAATTAAAACCCCTGATTAGCTTTGCTCTATAGCCATTTCATGTTCCATTCTGTAATTGAAAAATTCATTTCCTTTTGGTTGAATTTCTTGTTGCCATTTCTGGGTGGAAAATAATTGTTTGTGACAAATAATGACAAATTCAATTTCATACCGTTCCACTTTATGGTATATCTGGTAAATCAACCACCCAAAAGGCATTAGCGAGTAGATCACTTTGAAACTAAATTATCCGTCCTTTTGCCAACTTATTATATTTGAAACTTATGAATCATTTTGACAACAAGGCGTAAAAAACAAAACATGGACCGCAGAAACTATTAATTTACAAAAGTTTCCAGCTAACTGAAAATACGATATCGCACAGAGTTTGGTGAAAGTTTCCGTAAATCGACAATTTTTTTCCAACTTGAAAATGGAGACAAACAGCAACCTGGAAAAGTACTCGTACTTTGACTTAGGTTTAAACTTGTAATTATTCAAGACGCAAAGTACGCAAGAGCTTGCGGAAGTAGTCAGAAATATCGTAGAGTGCTGGATCCTGTAAGTTGTTTTTAATGATAGACTCCTATATTAAAGCTAGTGAATAAGTGCGACGAACGTGGTTTCGATTCTGTATTGTAATACTTATTAATGAGAGATATGATTATCAACCGTTCCTCATTGTTATTGCTTCGCTACTTGAGGTTAACGCTCATGGTAGAATTAAACGAAGTAAAGAAATCGTTGGGTCGACGATATCGAACGCTTCCATTCTGAGAGACGATAAAGGTAAGCAAACATTAAACTAGGCAATCTAGGCTGCTTTTTCATATTCTCAGACCTGTCTATAGTCAAAACTGGCAATTATAAACTCGAATTTAAATTATTTCACCTAATGTAACTCTTATTAACAATAGGAATTGTATAGATCAGTTTGATAAGAGCTTTACAGCTGTTTCAAGAATATTTCAAGTGACAGACGCAAAAAACTTTCCTGGTTTAAGTTCCCCAAACGAAATTTTGGCGGCTTTTTCTGCCCAAGGCGCAATTGTTCCTATTAGAAAGTTTAATAAAGACTAAAGCAAGTAGTTTGATCAGGTTCTTGCCAGCCATCGCGAAATTTCATTTTCTTTTTTTTATCGTTTTCCATATTTTGCAAAAAGAAGGCCGCTTAACCCGTCGTCGTGTTATTCATTTAATAAAGACGGTTTTAGAGCATAATAATGTATTATAAACGAGTGGAATTGTAAAATATTGTCAGTGTGTATAATTACTTTACGAATTTTTTTTCATTGGGAGCAATGGTGCACCTTGGTTCGCTCACGATATCCTATTAATATACACGCTTTGTTTCGTGTATAATGATGAAACTGTTCTTTGCCGGTTGTATTTGTATGTTGTCTTTTGTACATCAAGTATTAGTAGCAAATTAGATTTACCAATTAACCGTATCAAAAGGCATGGCTTAAATTTCGGAAGCATTGTTGATCAAAGTATTCCCGTGCCACAAGCTTCATTATCAAATTCATATTTTGGACCCATTTTGAATGGGATGTTTGGCGATGCGGTCATGTGACTAACAAATTTGGATATTGGAGATGAAACAAATTTATCAAAATTGAAAATTAAAAGTTTCTAAAAAAGCATCTTTTAATCTGCAACCTGCCAATAGGAAAACTCGCTTGCTTGGGAATAGATTAATTTTACCCTAAATCTAAAAAGTCATTCCACTGCGGAATATTCCCGGACTTTATCTCCACTAGGAGCGCCACTGTGACATTCAGGCGAATGTCACATTTAATCACGCCAGCGAAATTCTAAATACGGAGATATTGCCAAAGACAAAGCTATTTGCCAGTATTTATAAGCACCAGAGATACCGCTTTCAGGAAAAACAGCTCAGGGATCAATTTGAACGGGTTTTCACCATTCATTTACATTTTTTTCCAACTACAAGGAGATATTTTTACCAAACCGAATATATTTTTTTTCCAAATTTGCTTCAATAAATCATGGTGGAATTAGAAAAGTGCAATATAGTTAAACGCAGGTTCAAACTTGTTGTTCGGCAAGAACCGGAATACGTTAGAGCTTGCGGGATAGGAAGAAAAGATAGGAGAATGATAGACCCAGTATTTCTTTGTTTATATAGGCACCAATATTGCAACTTGTAAATGAAAATAATGCAGACGAACTTGAAGAGCTGTAAATTACAATCTGATAATCCTAGATCTTCGCTACATCCATTCCTAGTGGTTAAAACAACTCTGTGGGAGGTAGACAAGCAACACAACCTCAAGCAAAACAAAGAGGAGGATCTGTTAGGGTCCACTGTATGCAACGCTACACTGTTGAGGGATATAAACAGTAAACCAATCTTACCGTAGAGAAACTAGGCTGCTTTTTTACTTTTGCAGACCTCTCCGTCATATACAAAGGTTTCTACAGACTAGAGTTTAAACTATTTAACTTATTGTAATCCAAGCTAATATAGAAACGGAGGCACGCTTATTGCCGGCTCAAGTGAGTGTATAGGAAGAGCGTACTCATCGGTGTTTGAATCTACTAGCGCTAAAGATTTCCCCGGGTTGTCTTCACCATCCGAACTTATCCTTTTATTCGCCTCCCAAGGTTTATGTATGCCCGTTAGAAAACCCAAGAACAATTATCATACCCCTAATTCTATAGGGTCTAATTCAAATGGAGAAATGGATGATGATGATTAATTATTTATAATAATATAATATGTAGTAATTACAGATGAGAAACGCCTGTAACAAGGAAATATCGCCTCCATGGCGGTAGCACCCGAGAATACTACATTGACCTGTAAATTCCATGTTAATTGATCCATACAATCGATTTTTGAATAATCTTAGTCCTTGTAATAGTTGTCATGAAAAATCTCCACTGGAAGATGAATTATAAACGTTAAATATTAACACTTAACCTTTTATAATTCCACTTCCGCTATTATACAAATTACTAGAGGTTTCTCTTTTAATTGGGTTTCTGGTGGAAGCACTTTCTGATCGACTTGTTTATAACTCTGGCAAGATCAAACACTGCCAGAAGAGTTGTTTGAATATGGTATTATGAAAGGTGAGATTGTTTGGTTTATCAAATTGTTCCTTTACACAGATCCTTACAAGGGCAGTGGAAAGTAAAATTAGAGCGCACTTGCTTGATTAATCAGTTCCAACTATATACACTATTTCAATCAATAGTGCCTCTATAACTTATGAAGAGGACAAATTGGGGTTTCGCTTTCCGGTATTTTTCAAGAAAAACTAAAATTTATAACCCACGAAAAGATAATAGGTTCAGCATATATGCCAAAGGATCGATTCTAACTGCTTTCAAGTGCCGTACAGAGGTAACCATGATCATGTATACCTTGCAACATTGGACTTTGATTCCCATCACTACTCATTTGGATTGAAGTTGTGATATGATATTGTGGTTGTAAATTTACGTAATACTACCATCAAATCCCAATAACCGATGGATAGCATTGCGATACTCACTGTATTGGAACGATGGGCAATGTTATTCCCAATATACGTTCCAACGCTTCTTAAATGCTTTCAAATCCAACCATTTTTTGTTTACTCAATTTGAAGGGTAGAATCAAGTGTAAACCTGCAATTATTTTATACATTTGCATATCAGCTCAAGTCGCAACTGAAGCCATACCACTGTGTATTAGACTTAATTACAATGTATATTGTGAAACATAATTATCCTAATATTAATCTGGGTATTCATGTATTGGGCATAAGGATCGGATTTCAATATCTGATCTGGCAGCTATTAAATAAAACTCTCCGTTTCTATTTCGGGATTGCAATACTCTCAATTTTTGGATTTGATCCTTGTATCAGTTGGCGTACATTATTTTAGGTATACTGAAAATTTTGGTGCTTCTCGTTTCGCAACACACATTTATATTGTAAATATCAACCCATAGGAATTCGGACTAGAAAGAATGCCAATAAAGATAGCGTAGATTGCCCAAGATTGTCCTATTGAATACGATTGTGCGGTTCGATTATCTTGCAATCTCCGCTTTATATTACAGACAATGCCTGCATAGACAACAAGCGAATCCCACTAGGATTTGATCTAACTATTGAGTACATTCTTCTCTTGCATTGAGCCATTATCAATAACCTCCGTTACTAGCCTGGTTCAATTTTTGGTCATTTGCAATAGAATAGTTTAGTTCCATGCAATTATAGTACATACTACCTTATTTAACTGTTTGGTTCCATAATAGTTAATAATTCTAACCGTATTAACAACTTTATGGGTAATTGGGTCCACGGATTTGCGGCCGTAAAAGAGAGCCAGTAATGAAAAATAGACTGTTAGGAAAAATAGTGAGGATTCGGATCAAAACAGTGTGTCCAATTTTAATCCACATCTATAGCGTGAATTTCAGTTTATGTAATTGTGCGATATATTTTGAGTGCTATAGCCATATATTCCATGTCTCATTTCAACGACATCTGGCTACATAGTGAATACCGCCAGAATTACCGTTATTCATGCCGTAACAACCGTGAATATTGGTAACTAGAGTGTATTATTGTTTGTCGCCATCAAAGACTGTAGAAATGCTGTATCGTTCCAGGACCTTTAATTTCCACTCCATGACCATCCACTTGAAAACTTCAATCACGCTCGACTAGAGTTTTCAGGTGGATCATCTGCCAAGTGTACCAGCGGTTTAGATCTCATAATACTGGATAGTTTCTCGAACTAAAGGAAATTTCAATTTATCCGAGTATCTCGGAAAAAATCTTTCCACTATAATGGCGAATGATAACAATAAGCACTTCAAACTCATCATGCGACAACAGCCTAAATTCGCAAGAGCATGTGGAAATGGAATAAAAGATAGGAGAGCGGTCGACCCAGTAATAGTAGCTTGATTCTTAGGCTCCAATTGTACAAGTAATTTACGACGATATTGATGATGATATTCCTCCTTATTTGTAATAACCGTTAACAACAGATTAGAAAAGCATTTAATGTTGATTCTTCACATCAACTTGTGGATAATAGGACCTCAGAACGAAAAAGTAAAGGCAGACAGACAAATTACTGGATCGATAGTGTCGAGTCCCACCATTCTGAGAGATAATCACGGTAATTTTAGATTTACACAGGTATTAATGGCTGTTTCTTTACGTTTGCTGACATATCTATCAGGGAGCGAGGGCAATTCCAACTGGAATTCAGATTATATGATATTTCTGGTGAAGGAGGAGCCTTATCCATTGATAGCGCTAATGTTATTACGACTGTTTGGTCCAACACCTTCACTTGTATGACTCCAAAGGACTATCCTGGAATGGTAGAGCCTTCGGATTTGATTCGGAGTTTTGCTTCACAAGGATTACCATTACCAATTAGAAAAGTTAGAAATCAAAATGATCATGAAGATTAATATAAAGGATTTATTTTACTTTTTTAGACACTCCTTTCTTTTTTTTCTTGTTATTTTCCCTGCCCGACTGCCCAGAAGCTCTCATCTCAGCATCGTCTCGATCTACCTTCTCCAAAGCGTTCTTTATGAATCTCTTTGCTGCCTGTTCGTCTACTTTTAAGGTCTGCTCTTCTTTTCTGAAGAAGGAGAGCTTGTCAAAATAAGTCTTGCACCTCGCCAGTTCCGCTTTTACTCTATGCGATTTTGGATTTACGCCTTGAATTTTTAAGTATACGAATGTGAGGGTATTAATTGCAAACGCCAGTGTGACCAACAGCGACGCTTTCTGTCTCTGGTCTAGCTTTTCATAACGCTCTTCAATCGGCACTTGAAACAATGGTTCCAGTACTTGTAACACTGTTGTAAGCTTGCTTTCTACCAGTTGCAATTCTTTGTTTTCTGACATTTCTGAAAAAAACAAAAAAAAATCGCAAACATTACTCAGGATGAGTAATACATGCAAAATTATTACACATTGTTTATCCTGGACCTGTTTTAACAATTGTTAACGTCGCTCGATACACGTAAATAGTTTCAACTCCAAAATGTAATAAAAGCAGCAGCCTTGGGCAACTATGAGACGTTGTCAAGAAATCAAAGTTTGAGTTTGGTAGATCTGTGAAATGAACACCTTACACGATGGACAACCGATAGAGACAGACCAAGTGTTGAAAAAATTTCGACTTCTAGAATTTTGATTGATGACTTTGATTGATGCTTTGATCCAAAGTAAGACTTTTTTTTGGCGGAGTAACTCAGGCTGGTTACAAAAAAAATGATTGTAAAAAGTGCCTAAACCTGTCAAAATTGCTGGCCCAAGAATTTTCTCACGGCTGGTTCTATTTCCACCCTGTTTTGTGCCTCTACTAACAGTAAAACTAATTTTGAAGAATACCATTTCCTCGTGTAAGTGTGGGCAACTGACCGCCCGCGAGTTCACACCGCCCTTGCTTACGATATTAATTTTTTTTTGAAAAAGCTTTCCTCAAAATGTCTAAAGCCCGTCAAAGAAATAACGTGTCCTCTAAAACTACCGACAAAGGAATAAAGGGAAAGTTGGCTGCACCAGAAGCAGCAAAAAAATTTACCCGTCCTAATTTTACTTTGAAAGAAATTCGTGATAGGATTCCAGCTCATTGCTTCCAACGCAGTACTTTAAAGTCTCTGTCTTATGTCGCGATTGATCTAAGTATGATTACTGGCTTGGTGTATTTTGCTTCAAACATTTACTTGATGCCAGAAATTGTGCAGCCATTTGCGTGGGTGTTTTACTGGGTATTCCAAGCATTTGTTGGGGTTGGTATTTGGATTTTGGCCCATGGTAAGTTTGTGATCTTATTGTAGAATGTGGACACGGTGCGTTTTCAGATCACAAGTTGTTGAACGCAGCAGTTGGATGGGTACTTCACTCTATGGTACTTATCCCTTTCTTTTCATGGAAATACAGTCACTCCAAGCACCATAAAGGAACTGGCCATATTAAGAAAGGTTTTTTTTAATTTATCTTAGATATGGTCTTTTTGCCATACACTAGATCACAATTAACTGGGAAAAAAGAACAAGTTGAAGAAATGTATGAAGGAGATGAGCCGCTTCTTCAAGACGCTCCTATTACTCACGTGTTCATTTTGTTCTTGATGCTTGTCTTTGGATTCCCTTACTATCTCTTGACCAACATTGGTGGAAACTCTTATATAGTTGATGGAAAGCCTTACAAGGGATGGAAAACCAGTCACTATTACCCATGGTCCCCTTTATTTGAAAAGAACCAATTTATGGGCATTATTTACTCTGATATTGGAATGATCCTGTGGATTGGTGTTCAAATTGCTTTGGGCTTGAAACTTGGATGGCAAGTTCCAGTTTTGTACTTTTTAATTCCTTGGATTCAAGTAAATTGCTGGTTGGTGTTGATTACATATCTTCAGTAATTATCAATTAATGTAGACATACCGATCCTGTAGTTCCTCACTTGAACAATGACGAATGGGACTTTATGCGTGGTGCTCTGTGTACTGTTGACAGAGATTGGGGATTCTTGAATGTATTTTTCCATCACATCACTGACACCCACGTTGTTCACCACTTGTTTTCCACTATGCCGTTCTATCACGCGCAAGAAGCAACAGAAGCGGTAAAAGAATTTTTGGGTGAGCATTATCTCAAAGATGACACTCCATGTCTTCAAGCTTTATGGAAAAGTAAGACGTTATGTAGATTTGTTGAAGACGAAGGAGATGTTTTGTGGTATAAATATTAATCTAATATTCTATGATAGCGGTAATAAATATCAATTTATCACTATTCGTTTTTTCATACTCTGTTCAGACCTGTCAGTCCCCTGGAATATATAATTAAATATTCATTTCCCAAACGATTCAATTCAGAATAATGGAAATGATTCACTATGAATGCATGTCTTGTATTCCAAGTGGAGGACGGAAATCGCTCAAACTATTCGCAAGCAACCCCGCCCGCAAAATCATATATAAAAGAAAAAATATTTCCCCGTTAAATCAATGGTCAGATCAAGAAAAGAGGCTGAAAACAAGTCTTCAAGTGATAGAGTCGTCAAGGGGAAGCTTGCCGATGAAAAGTTTGCAAAGGAATGGAAACCTCCAAGTATATTTTTAGCTAAACTTAGCCTTCACATTAAAGCAAATTAGAGACTGCGTACCAGCACATTGCTTCAAGCGTGACACTCTCAAGTCTTTATCACACGTCGTTGTTGATGCTGCTATGGCCAGCGCTCTTTTCTATGGTGCTTTGCATATCAGATATCTTGATTTGCAATTGCAACCAATAGCTTGGGCAGCATACTGGTTTGCCCAAGGTGTGGTATGTACCGGACTCTGGGTACTTGCTCACGAATGTGGTGTAATTCTTTATTTAATTGTAGCATTCTGCGTTCTCTGATTATAGTATTGTCAACAACTCTGTTGGATTCATTCTTCACACTGCTTTATTGGTTCCATACTTTTCATGGAAATATACACATTCTAAACACCACAAAGGAACCAACAATTTGGAAAAGGATCAAGTGTTTGTTCCACCAAGTCGCAGAAGGGTAGAAAGACATTACAAGATGCCGTTATCTGGTTCAGTTGACCCATTATACTCTGGAGAATCGTTATTCGAAGATGCTCCATTATACAATGTTGTTCAAGTTGTATTCATGCTCTTGTTGGGCTGGCCGTTATATATTTTGAAGAATGTCACCTCACAAAAGCACAAGCAATGGGTATCCCACTTTTTCCCAAATGCTCCAATCTTTGACGCAAGAGAATACTATGGGGTTGTTTACTCTAATATCGGAATTGCCATGATGTTGGGTGTCTTGGGATCATTAGTGTACAAATTCGGTGGATTGGCTGTCTTTGCTTACTACGGAATTCCATATTTGTTTGTAAACATGTGGTTGGTATTGATTACATACCTTCAACACACTGACCCAACTATTCCAAAGTATCGCGGTAAAGAATGGGACTTTATGAGAGGTACTATTTAAATAATGTAGGTGCACTAGGAACTGTCGATAGAGACTTTGGTATTTTGAACTATTTCTTCCATCACATTACAGATACTCATGTTGTTCACCATCTATTCTCGACAATGCCATTCTATCATGCACAAGAAGCTACTGCAGCAGTAAAGGAATTCTTGGGCCCTTACTATTTGTTTGATTCAAAGCCATTCTACAAGGCAGTATTTGATTGCAACGCAACTTGCAAATTTGTAGAAGATGAAGGAGACATTGTTTGGTTCAAACATTAAATGATTTAAATAAAGTATTTTTGGTTCAACAGGGTTGGTAGCTTGTGCAAAGTTGAATGTATTAGATTGTGACTACACAAAATATTCATGTCAGAATAATACTTTCATATCGCGAATCAGCCTTCACAAATCAAAAATAATCTTCATCAACCAATATCTGAGGAGTAACGAGTTTATTAAAAAGTATCACTAGCTAATACTCTCATGTCATGAGTCCAGCTGCCTTTGTAGTCCGACAACAAATCTACTACTGCAGAATTGAATCCAACTGGACCGCAAACAATCAACTTCATATTTTGGGATTTTGGTTCTAAAACTGGGGCGATATTTTGGATTTTGAGACTTGCAGAGGTAAAGCTGTGGATTTCTATGCTATCTGGATAAGCCAATTTCACTGCGTCAATAATGTGCATTCCAATTAAATCAGCTGGGGAGTTTGAACTGTTGAACAGCACCAATTTAATTGGCGCTAGTGGTTCAAGACATGAGAGTGGGAATGCCCCCTTTTCGCCAGTTGTCAAGTTGTATCCATGTGCCCAACCATCCATGAAGTGCTCAGTAGTTTGAACTTGATCCCCGTATCGAAGATTCATTTCATCACTTAACTGGGCACGATAATCTTGAATAACAGGGAGTATATAACCAGTTGACAAGAAAAAGTGTGAAATTAATTGCAGGAATGGGGTAATACCTGATCCACCAGCAAAGAAACAGATATTTTGAGGATATCCATATTGATGATACCCACTGAATGGATCTGGTATCAATGGAACTCCAAATGGACCTCTAATTTTGAATTGCTTATCACCAGGCTCTTGGCGCATGAGGTAAGGAGTGACTATTCCCTCTGTTTGAACTTTGAATACGATTTCAAAAGCATTCATATTTCCTGATACTGGAGTATAGTATCTTGAATACCTCTGTCCATTGATTCGCACTTGAATTTCAATACACTGTCCAGGGAAGAATGTTAGCGGCAAGTGGTCTCTAACATCGAATGGATAGAGTAGGCAGAACCTAATCTTAATAATCGGTTTCGTGGACTGCGGTTTTGATAGCACTTCTAAATCTGTGACAGCATACCGTCTGTATTCATAAGAGTCAAAAGGTCGGCCAACTAGATTTTCAGTGGGATCAATTGTCATTTGAGATCCTGGTGTTGTGTCGATTTCTCCGACAACTAAATCCGCTAGTTTTTGCAATGCTAAGCGAGAGTGAATATGAGTTCTTCTGGCCCTTTTAATCATTGTCCAGTCCTCTTCATGATAGAATGAAAGTTGGTGGGCATTTAATTCAGCTAAAAAGTTTGAATTGTGTTTATCGACAATTCTACTTTTTCGAGATGCATTAGTTAGTTCATTTGGGATTTCAGAGTGATCTCTTTTTGGAGCTTTTGGCTTTGCTATAAACTCTTCTGCATCATAGCCAGCTTCATGGAAATAGTCGTTGGTAATATCAGTCCCAGTTACGTTTTGCAAAATAATTTGACCACCACTAAGGTAAATTGTAAACTTACGGATGGCTGAGGATCCATTTACTAATATCATGGACATATTTTCCATTTGAAACAACATAAAGCTTTCTGCTATTAGTAATTCCTTACCCACTAAGAATTTCTTGATCAAGAGTTCTCCAGGTAAACTTTGTAAGGGTGTGCTTTTGCACCTTTTCATTCTTTATCATTGGTTCTATGTTTGTATTTGGCACTCTCGAGTAGCCAGATTCTTTTCTAATATTTGCTCTTTTGTAAACATATTCTGTAATGCCAAAGGCAACCAACCAGAATGCAATCAGGATTCCATAGAAAACCCAAGGAACTAGAGTTCGTGGCTCTACCACTGGAAAAAGAATATTTATTCCCATTCCTATGTTAGCTTAAATTACCTGCTTGAATAATTGCAGCAGTTAGGAGTGTGTAGCCAAGATATCGGTGAATAATTTTCGATTTTGGGACATAGTTGGCCAAATTTTCTAATTTTAACCCAAATCGGGTTATCAGGCCTGCTAGCCCTTGTCCGCCAACTAACACTGCAATAATTGTCCCCAAGATGCTGTGAAAAGTTTTCCCAAACGATGCGCCAGATAGCTGGGCAACGACAATCAGTACGACTGTGATGATAGTTGAGAATGACTGCAAACTAATCTTTACAAAGTACCACCCACTGAATGACTTGAAATGTCGAGCAACAAAAGCACCAAGAGGCAAAATTACAAACCAGATGGCCATCATTCCAAAACCGTGAATTTGCTTAACTTGAAAATTATTCAAAGGAATAGTTTCAACGAATCCGGTAGAGTATAAAACACTAAAGGACCCTCTGTAATCCTGGCCGTGATAACTAAAGAGCTGATTTAGATAATTCAACCCCGGAGCTGGATTAAAGGCCCATAACATGGTTACTTTGCTTTTGGAGCTTAGCGTTGCGTGGTTAGGATCAGCTGGAATCAACGGTCTGCTGAAACCACAATTTTGTTGACTGACTGAAACGTTTCCAAAAGTACCTCTGACTGCAGTAACGTCTTGGTTTAATAGTGGAGCAAGATAAAACATCTGTCCAAAGTGCTCTTCAATAAGCTGAGTTCCATTATTCAAGTTGTGGCAAACAATCATTTCACCAGTGAACATTGCCGTTCCAAACCCTAATCCGATCCAAGAAAAATCTAGCGCTTCACCACTAGTGGAAGTAAGACTGACCATTCCATCCAGAGTAGTGTCGTTGACGTTCCAGAATATTTTATACAAGTATTCCGAGCTGTCGTATAGTATTGTATTGAACTGATATGTCTTTCCCTGAAAAGCTGCGCTATCGAGTAAACCATTTGGGACATTATGCGCTACTGATGCAGCTGCTGCAGAGCACAAAAGCAACCCCAATTTCATGAACTATGCAAAAGTTTTTTCCACAGTCTCGGTGCCACATCTCAAAATGGAAACTCAATGATTGCAAGATATCCTATCACCAACCAATGTTTATTAAAAAGTGGAGCTTGAGAGAATGCGAACGTTACTGAATCTGGTGCCGTAGTAATCATAGAGCATGTCTGACACATAGCAGTTGTACGCATTTGGCCCACATATAACCAGTAAAGCGTTAGCTGGTAGCACGTTTACAATCGGAGTGACATTTGTAATATTTAATGTAGCTGAAGAAAAATTAAAAGTCTCTATGCAATCGGGATATCCCAAATGCACAGCTTCAATAAGGGAAGCACCAATCAAATCTGCACTTGCGTTAAATGTGTTGATTAAAATCAATTTCACTGGCGCCAGAGGTTGTACACAGGCTAATGGAAATGTACCGCGTTCCCCAGTTGAAATGTTAAACCCATACGACCATCCATCATAGTAATGCGAGACTGTTTGAATTTGGTCGCCAATTTTGATATCCAACTCGTCACTTAGCACGGCTTGGTAGTCTTGAATGGCCTAGATTAGAAAAGGGTTACTGGTAATACATATCCAGTAGAAAGGAAAAAGTGTGACAATAGCTGTAAAAATGGGGTGATTCCAGAACCTCCAGCAAAGAAACACACAGTTTCTGGATATCCATATTGAAAGTAACACGAAAACGGATCCTTAATCAATGGATCCCCCAGAGGACCTCTAATTTTAAACTGACGGTCCCCCAATCCCTGCTTCATCATGTATGGCGTAACCACACCTTGGGATTGCACTTTGAATATAATTTCTAGGGCATTCATGTTTCCTGAAACTGGTGAATAATATCTAGAATATCGTTTACCATTGATTTGAACCTGTAGTTCTACGCACTGGCCAGGCAAGAAACCATCATTTCGGGCCCTATCAGAGCAAGGGTATAAAGTACAGAATTTGATTCTAATAATTGGCTTGGTAGATTCTGGATTTGATAAATATTGAAGCTCTGTGATGGCATACCTCCTATATTCGAAAACTTCAGAGTTTGTCAGCTCAATTGTTGATTGGGATGTCCGTACCGATCCGCTAATTTCCCCAACCACCAATGAAGCCAATTTTTTGATTGCCATTTTAGAGTGAATATGGGTTCTTCTCGCTCGTTTGATGATCAGCCAATCTTCTCTTGTCATTGAAGATTGGAATGCATTTCTTTCCTCTTCAAACCTTGCCAATGTAGGCTTTGGCGATTTTTTGTATTGACTTAGCCGTTTCATTAACGAACGATCTGGGGTCAAAGGTTTTGGAATAAACTCTTCAGCATCATAGCCAGCTTCTAGGAAATAATCATTTGTAATATCCGTTCCTATCACATTTTGAAGAATAATTTGACCGCCCCTATAATTAAAAATGGTTACGGATGGCTTTTGATCCATTGGCTGATATCATGGACATGCTTCCCATTTGATACTACATACATTTTGCTACAGTCAGGATTGAGCTACCCTTCGAGAATATTTTTGTCCAAAGTTTCCCAGGTAAACCTTTCCATGTCCTTGTTATGCTTCATTTTATTTAGAATTGGTTCGATACTGGTATCTTTACCTTTGCTTTTAACTTGTTCAATAGAATAGTTTTTCTTTCTGCTGACTCCTTCTGCCAACATGAACAACACTGACCAAAAAACAATCAACATACCATACAAGAACCACCCAGTATAGTCTCTGGGTTCTTCTACGGGATACAGCGCATTTAATCCGAGTGCTACTTGAATAATTGCCATGAAAAGCAGGGAGTATCCAAGATAGTGGTGAAAGTACTTTACATATGGAACATATTTATGAGAAATTTCATAGTTTCTGCCAAACTTTGTTGTGAACCCCGCAACAGCCTGAAAGCCCACTAGGATCATCAAAACAGTTCCCAGGATACTGTGAGAGTATCTTCCATATCTAGCACCTGCAAAATTTACTTCAACAATTAAAAGTATCATAAATATGATGGATATCGTAGGCACGTAGATTTTGATATAATACCAGCCAGTAAACACTTTGCAGTAGCGTGCGACAAAGACTCCAAATGGTAGGAGCGCAAACCAAATAGCAAGCATGGAATATCCGTGCAACAACTTTAAATTGAAATTGTTTAAAGGTATGTTTTCAACAAACCCAGTAGAAAGCTGAACTGAAAATGAACCCCGGTTATTTGGAGAGTGAAATGTAAATCTTTCATTTCGGTAATTTACTGATGAAGCAGGGTTAAATGCCCATACCATTTTCATAGTGTTGTTTGGATTAATAGGGTAATGTTTTTGTGTTGTTTGAACTCCTACTTTAAGTGGACGCTGAAATGAGCAAGTCTGCCGTGTCAAAGTAACGTTAGAGAAAACTCCCTGAACAATAGTATCTGAATTCATGGTCTGCGTCAAATTAATATTACCGGCGCTAGATAGTAGATCTGGCTACTTCTCTCTTGAATTACCTGAGATCCGTTGTTCAAGTTTGAACACACTATAGGTTGACTGACGAGCATATTAACGCCAAAACCTATCGATATCCAAGAATAATCCAAAAATTCGTCGTAAGAAACCAAATCAATGGTGCCGTAAAAATTATAGCGATCGACATTCCATTCAAATGTAAAAGTGTAGTCAGTTTCGTCATAAAGGATATAATGGTAAGAGCTCTGGGGTTTAGTACCCTGTGGAATTAGTGTACCTTGTGTTAAAATTGTTTGGTTCTGTTGAGCAAGTGCTGCTTGTAGGACTAGAACTAACCCCAAAACGCGTAACATCAACAAAAATCAAACTGCATAAAAATGAAAAAATTAGTTTATTTGGTGCATTTCAGGGTCGCTGTTACCAAGCAAGTAGACGCTATTTTTCATTGACCAACTAAAATGTTCGAGCATACCGCTGACCTTTCGATTCATAGACTCTGGACCACAAATAAAAATTTTAGTATTGTTAGCCATGTAAGATTGCTCAATGATAGGCAGTAATGTAGTTGGACCCAAATCACCAGGAGATACAATGAATGATCTTAATAAGTGAGGGTAAGCAAGTTTCGCACCTTCAATTATATCAGAGCCGATATACTTTCCAGTTATAGCGCTGATGTGAATCAATACTACTTTAACAGGTCCTAACGGCGTGACACAAGACACAGGATAGCTACCTTCGTGCCCTGTCACTAAATTGATCCCATAACACCAACTACATATTAGTTAAATTTACCCGTCATTGTATTGATGGATAGCCCTGGCACTTTCTCCTACATTCAAAGTCAATTCATCCGACAATTGAGCTGCATACGGCATAGTGACCTACATTAGAATAGTTTACTTTGCAAGAAAATCCAGTAGACAAGTACAGATGATTCACGAGTTGGACACATGGCGTAATTCCTGATCCACCAGTTATGAATATAACCGTCTCTGGAGAATTAAACTTGTTGTATCCTTCAAAGTAATCGTACAGCAGCGGAGACCCAAAAGGCCCTCTAATTTTGAATTGTCTGTTTCCGCATTCTTGCATAGCAAGGTATTGCGACATGGCTCCATCAGGCTTCACTTTGACCAAAATTTCAAATGCATTCATATTGCCGCTGATTGGAGTATAATACCGAGAAATGCGATTGCCATTCACTCTAGTTTGAATTTCAATGGACTGCCCCGGAAGAAAATGTAAAGGCTGGCTATCTCTAATGTCAAACGGATAGAGTAGACAAAATCGAAGTCTGACCACCTCTTCGTTTGGGGTGGATCCAGGAACTTTAACTATTTTTGTTAGGGCATATCTCCTGTATTCGTGAATTTCAAAAGTTCTCCCAGTGTTGGTAATTGCAGTTTCCACAGAAGCATTTGACTGTAACTTGGGTGTCATTCGCCCAACCATCAAAGATGCCAAGGTTTCAATCGCCAATCTTGAGTGAATATGCGTCCTTCGAGATCTCTTGATATACTTCCAATCGACTTCATCAAATGTTGATAGATGATGAGCATTCATATCAAAGTCGAATTGCGATTTGAAGTGATCATTGATGGAAAACTTACTATTTCCACTGAATGCACTTGCACTTGCTCTGAACGGCCGTGGATCTAATCTATTTGGAACTATTGGTTTAGCAACATATTCTTCGGCATCAAATCCAGCTTCATGGAAATAGTCATTGGAAATATCGAATTTAACAAAAGATTACCTGTTCCATTTACTGCATCGAGAATAATTCTTCCTCCAGGGTGTGAATTTATCCACATACTTATATCATATACGTATTTTCCATTTGCGACAACGTACATTTTACCAGCGTTGATGCACTTGTCTAAAGATTCCCAAGTAAAATTTAACTTTCCAGCTGGTTCAACAGCTTCAGAGTTGTGATTGGTACTATTTTGTAATCTCGCATCAATGTTGCTACTTGGCACCTTTTGATAGCCGAGATCGTTGTATTCAAACCTCGCTCGCTTTAGTATTTCCGCGATGAGAAAGGTAGAAACAACCACTACCAGCACAGTAATGTATAACACCCACGGCCATGTTTCTCTAGGCTCCTCAAGTGGATACATAATTTCAAGGCCCAAACCAGATTGAATTGCAGCACATATTAACAAAATAAACCCTGAGGTCCTGTGGAAGAATCGAAAAGTAGTCCTGTGTTTGTCTATGGTGTCATACTGGAGTCCTAATCTAGAAAATACACCTAAAGTGATTTGTACCACCAAAGTTGAAGCTATTACTGTTCCAAATATTGTGTGCGCACCACCATATACCACAATAGAAGCCACAACAATTAATATTGCACACAAGACCAGCACAACTCCAGTAGATTGAACTCCGATTTTCACCCACAACCAACCTGGATATGATCGGAAATGACGAGCATAAAATACGCCAAATGGGAATAGCACTAACCATATAAACATCATTGAAAATCCATGTGTTTGTTTCAAGGTAAAATTAGGAACATTGGTCGATACGACTTCCCCAGTCGAGAAATTGATTTCAAATGCTCCTCTGTGGTTGGGTTGATGAAAAGTGAATGGGGCTCCATACCAATTTGTTCCAGTAGCAGGATTAAACGACCATAGCATTGATATTGGTGCGTTTGGATCCAAGTCAAAGTGATAAGAATCATTTGGTTGGAATGGCCTTTGAAATACACATGTTTGGCTATTACTGTCAGATAAACCAGATAGCCCAACTGCGGCAAATGTTCCGTCATATATAGGTGCAGCCAAATATTGTCCTCTAGGCTGATGCTCATGCAAAGCTAGAGTGTTGATTCCAACATTATGGCAAACAATCATCTGAGATTGCCTCATAGAAGTACCAAAGGCAACTGCTGTCCAAGAAAGTTCCAAATCATCGGTCGAGTCCATTGTTAATTTTATAATCATTTGATTTCCTGTGATTCCCCAGTCCATTACATATGTATATTCCGAGTCATTAAACAGGATAACTTGGTGTTTGAAATTGAAGGGATACGAAATATTCGGTAAGCCCTGAGCGAATATTGCTGCTATAAGCAAGAGCAATTTGTACATCTGCTGGGAGGCTAATATGAAAATAGTTTTTTTTCACTTGAACCGAGGGCACAAGGTGGCGGGTTTCCAAATTTAGACTGTGGATTAGAACGATAAACTGGAAAGCAAAAACGAAAATAAAGTGCTTGAATCGCTAAAGCGAGCGAGTTTAACAAGTAGGCGAGCCAGTTTACTGTTCCTTTTATTATGCCGCTTTTTTTGTGTAAAAAAGTGTGTGGTGGCAATAACATGAAACCATGATTATACACTTGAATAGCGAGTAGTACACAGCAGCTAGGTGTCTAACACGCTATAGTTATTGAGTATAGACACTACTACGTACATGGCTTGAACTGCAGCTTTGCCAGAATTCAAATACAGATGTGATAAACGGATTGCTTTATTTAATGATCAAAGATCGTTTCTGTTTTCAAGGTTATCAGGACCAAAAGAAAGAGGGAGCAATTCTTCCAAAGTAAACTTCTTTACCTTTCCTTCCGCAGTAACAAGCAATACGATCAGCTTCTTTCCGAATTCAACCATAAATTGCCTGCAGAAACCGCATGGGGAAATGAAATCATTCTGGTCAGAAGTGATTGCAATCGCCAAGTATTTCTTTTCTCCAGAAGACTAGATTAATAGATAAATTACCACTGCCTTGACCACTGCGGTTCTTTCTGCACAAATCGCACCCCCGTAGGATGCATTCTCTACATTACATCCCAAAAAAACGTTTCCTGATTCAGCTAGAAGAGCAGCTCCCACTCTGAACTTTGAGTAAGGAGAGTACGAATAGGTCTTTGCTAATGATGCGAATTCACCCAATTGCTTTTCAATTTCTGGAGTTAAGCCTAGATTAATTCAATTCAACCATTCTTCAAGTCGATTTTAGTGTGGGACATTTTTTTAATTGGGGAAACAAATGTGACCTATCATTCACCAAAAGCGCTCGCAGATTGCAACTAATTGATGCGAATGGGATTCATTCACCTTAATGCTAAACAGAAATCATTTCATTTAAACTTTTACTTTTTTCTTTCTGATCTCCAAATGGCCGAACGACCGAATAGACAACCTGTTAGAGGACCAACTTCGGCTTTGTCTAGGTAATTGTCCTATAATTCAGCTTCTTGAGAGAACGAGGAATTACCGTGCCGACAAATCCATATGCTAGAATTAACAGAGACCAGCAGCAGAATGAGAATACTGAACCAGCTAATCAAGAATCAACAGCTGCCCCGCAAGCAGCCCAACCAGCAGAAACTTCAGCTTCCAAGAAAAAGAATAACAAAAAGAAAAAGGAGGAGGATGATGATATTCCAATTCCTAAAAAGAAGAGAAAACAACAGCCTGACCCTCACTCAATTTCGGGTCTACTTCGAATTTGCAATCACTGTACCCGACGGTTCTTGATTCCAAGTGCAGAGTCTGAAATTATCGAATGTGCAGCGTGTAGAACAATCAAATCTTCAAAATCATCAAGCGGATTGGCAAAAAAGACAAAGCGTAAAACTGAAGATACTGTAATTACATATACAGGTTCTCTTGATGGAATGATTTTGCCGCTGAGGGACTTGTGCATCAAGTTTATCACTGAAAGAATTGACGATGTTGAGGTATTGAGTGTCCCAAGACAAACCAAAACTACTATTGCTAGAATATTATCCAGGCAAAGGCAAATTAGACCTGAAAATTTGGGATTGTTTCTTGGTGCTGATGAGGACGAAGTTCAAATTTTTGATTGTACCTGTAAATATTGGGTTAATTTAGATCTTGATGAAGATGCTTTATGCTCCATCCCAATGCTTTCACCAAACTTGAATCTTTTGCAACTTGGATTATGTGGTCGCATAACTGGTACCTTGAACTAATCCAGATAAAGTATTCAGCCTCATTGGGGATAGATGTAGTGTATTGCGATCATTGACGTTGACCGGCTCTTATTTGCCCTCAAGTGGTGCCTATGTTGATCTATTCAAGAAATTGACTGCCCTCGAACAATTGAGATTGGAGTTTGCTGTAAAACTTGACAACTCAGGTTTAAAATCTCTTTCAGAAAACTGCAAGAATCTGCAAGCATTACATTTACGAGACTGTGAAAGAGTAACTAACGATGGGATCAAAGAATTGGAGTCACTTCATCATCTAAATCAACTTCATCTCATTGGTATTGGAAAAGTAGAGACTCAAACTATCCAGAAATTGCTTGAAAATATTGGCCATCAACTAACACATTTGTCGTTAGATAACCATCCAACATTATCTTCTGAAATTACAACCACTATACATTCAAAATGTCAAATCTTGAAATCAATTTCACTTCAAGAATGCCCAGAATTGATCAAAGATACGGAAAAATTAAATGAAATGTTTTCCAAATTACTAGGATTGACTAGTGTGAATTTGGGATACAATCCAGAACTTACGGATGACCCAGTTGTTGTAATTGCAAATTCGTGTGGAGAAACGATTGAGCGATTATTTTTAAACAAGGTAGAGTTATCTCCAACTACTATGCAATTAATTGTCAACAAATGCACAAGATTGGTTGAATGTGATTTTTCATGGATTCGTTGTGTCGATGACTTTATCTTGGCCGATTTACTGAAGCTTGGCCAGTTGAGAACTGTAAAGATTTTCGGGTGTCACAAAGTAACAAGATATGTGCTCGACAAGGAATGGAGAAACAAAAGCGACAGAAGAATAATGGTATACGGCAATGAATATGATTGAATAAAGCTGGTAAAAGAGTTATTTTATTTCGTGTAAACTAGGGCTTTGATTACCCAACTTGAATACTGCCGTTTTCATTGAAACATTTCCCAAGATTCCTTGCAATTTTTCCATTAACCCAGTTGATCCACAAATAAAGATCTTGGAATTGTTTGGTGAGTGGTATTTCTCCAATATCGGGATCAAGGTGCTGCCGTTCAGATCTGCAGGGGCAATGAATTCACTTTCCACTAGTTGAGGATAAGCCAGCTTTGCACCTCCTATTATCTCTGATCCCATATATGTATCATTATTGTCATTGACATAAACTAGAATGACTTTGACCGCACCTACTGGATCGACAGTTCCGACTGGGTAGCTTCCTTCTTGGCCAGTAACAGTATTAACACCGTAGCACCACCTATCGATTAATGAAACTTACCCGTCATGGTATTGATGTATTGCTCTTACTTGTTCTCCTACTTGTAGGGACATTTCATCCGATAGTTGTGCCTCAAAATCAAAAGATACCTAACGTTAGAAAATGAATACGTTTAATGATGCATCGGTGGAGAGATATAAATGATTAACAAATTGTGTGCACGCACTGATACCTGATCCTTCTGTGATGAAGAAGACGGTTTCTGGAGTTTTGTACCTGTTGTAGCCATCCCAGAAATCTAATACTAATGGCCCCCCAAACGGCCCACGAACTTTGAACTGCCGAACACCGCAATCTTGATTATTCAAATACTGTGACATTTCACCGCCAACTTTAACCTTCACAATGATATCGAATGCATTCATATTGCCACAAAGGGGAGTGTAATAACGAGATACTCTCTTTCCACTAACTCTGGATTGTATTTCGACTGATTGGCCTGGAAGAAAATTTAACGGTTGGTTGTCCCTAATATCAAATGGATAAAGTAGGCAAAACCGAAGTCTTAGAACTTCAAGGTTGGATTTTGCATCCACAGTTCGAGTGATTTTTGTAATAGTGTATCGGCGGTATTCAAATGGGTCAAACTGGAATCCTAAATTGGATGAACTTGATTCGACAAAAGAGTTAGGAGTTACTCGTGGGGAGAGTGTGCCTACCATCAAAGATGAAAGTGTTTCGATTGCAAGCCTGGAATGTACATGAGTTCGTCTAGCGAGCTTGATGTATTTCCAATCTGTATCATCAATTGACGATAGGTGGTGCGCATTCATTTGATAGTCATAGGCAGACTTGAATCGATCATTAACAGAAAAATGGGTTGACGCAGATCCAGAATAAGAGCTGCGAGTACTCTTCGGGGTTCTAATTTCTAATCTTCTTGGGGCTAGTGGTTTTGGAACATATTCTTCTGCGTCAAAGCCAGCTTCATGGAAGAAGTCATTAGAGATGTCTGTTCCATTTACTGCATCAAGAATGATTCTGCCCCCAGGGTGCGAATTAATCCATATGCTAATATCATACACGTATTTTCCATTTGCGACAACGTACATTTTACCAGCGTTGATGCACTTGTCTAACGATTCCCAAGTAAAATTCAAATGCCCTGCAATAGTTTTTTTCTCCATGATTTTGGCAGCAGTTTGTAATCGAGCTTCAATAAGCTGAGTAGGTACTTTATGGTAGCCTAGATCGTGGTTTTCAAACCTAATCAACCTAACTACCTCTGCAATCACGAATGAAAGAACAACCAGACAGATAAGGGAAATATAAATAACCCATGGCCATATTTCTCTAGGCTCTTCTATTGGGTAAAGCACTCTTAACCCAAAGGATGACTGGATGATTCCCGCAGCCATAATCATGTAGCCAGCAATTCTGTGGAAAGCTTTAATGTTGATTCGACTACTTTCAAGAGACTCCATTTGTAGACCTAAGCGTGAAAGTATACCAAGGGTAATCTGAACTGCCAGGAGAGAGAGTATCACAGTTCCAGAAATAGAGCACCCTGCACCATAGACAACAATCGAGGCCACGACGATCACCATGGCAGTCATCACCAATACTACCCCAGAGAATTGAATACCAATCTTTACTACTAGCCATCCCCTTATAGATCTAAAGTATCTAGCGTAAAATGCTCCAGCAGGGAATAAAAATACCCAAACAAACATCATCGTAAACCCATGAATTTGCTTTAACGTAAAGTTGGGTACTGTGACCTCTTCAACTGTCCCAGTAATAAAGTTGATTTGAAAAGCACCTCTGTGATTTGGCTGATGAAAAGTAAATGGTTCGCCATACCAATTTATACCAGTTGATGGATTAAATGCCCATATCATTCCTATATGGTTAGACGGATCCAAGTTCAAGTGAAATGTATCGTTTGGCTTTAATGATCTTTGAAAAGTGCAAGATTGAGAGTAAACACCAGAGTCGCCAGATAATCCAACAGCAGCCCATGATCCTTGATAAACAGCAGGAGCCAAGTATTCAGAATTGGGGAGGTGCTCTTGTAGCGTAATTTTCCCATCACTGTTTTTGCATACAACCATTTGCGACTGCCTCATTGCTGGACCAAACCCTATTCCTGTCCAAGAACCAACAATAGGATAGGTAGAGTTTAAATCCAACTTTAGGTACAAGTGATTGTCTTCAGTAATCATCCAGTTCATGTGGTAACTGTAGGTAGAATCTTGGAAAAGCTTTAGGGAGTTTGTGAAGGCATAATCGTTAGCGGTTGATGACAGTTCCTGTCCGCAGGTGGATGAGATCAGCAGTAGCCAAAGTGGGTTTATTTTTTTCATTAATTTGTAAACTGTGTTTGAACATTTTTTTAATCCAAATAAGGGTTGCGTTTCTGTTCAAGCCTTAAAAAACGTTCATTTTCATTTCTGTGGAAAAAGATTCCTGAAATTCAAAAGAATGGATATCAAATTACCACAGAGATCACTATTAGCCAGTTCATTCCGATTAATCTGCTATAAATTTTTTATAGCCCCAAAAGGTGCGTGTCTATGATAGCTTCAAAAGCGGTCCATTTATCAAATTAGTCCAACTGCGCGTGAAACAGCAGTGGATTTACAATCACTTTGAAGAAGTATAACTTACGACGGGCGACCCATTATGCATGTGGTAGCACTTATGAAATTACAGACTGGGATAATGATAAAACTGGCATTAAGCTCGCTCTGATGATTTTTGTAGTGAGAAATAAAAGTATCTGCAACCAGACGGTTAATGCGGATATGATGGAAAATACTTGATAAAAATATGACCAACTCAGGATAGGTACTATATTGAATTCCAAAGGAAGGTTCAAGTTACCACTGATGAGATGAGTCACACAAAAGGAAATTTGTGTGATGCGTTTTTCCCTAATTTCGGCCATTTATAGATGAAAGGTTTAAGTTTAGCTACTCTGTCTATCCATGCAGACAAGTCCAGTTCCGCGGATATCTCAGCACCATTACATGTGTCTACAACGTTCAAATATCCGGAAGGGACAAACGAAATTGCTGCACAAAAAAGAGGATGGATTACCACTGATTTGCAGCCTACTGAACATCATGTTTACTCTAGAATGTCCACTGACACAAGAGACAGATTAGAAACAGTATTGGGAGCGTTAGAAAACGGTTATGCTGTTACATACTCTTCAGGACTCGCATCTATTTTCGCATTATTTGAATATTTCCAACCGAAAACAATTCTTATGAATAAAGAAGGGTATCACGGTTCTCATCACTCAATTCAGCTATATGCAAAGAACCGAGATGTCAAGATTCTGTACCTGGAAGATGGAGATTATTTGGGTACCCTTAAAAAAGGCGATTTGGTATACTTTGATTCAGTAACTTGTATTAATATAGCCTCAAAACCCAAGAGGAGAGGTATCTGACCTCAGTTACTATTCATCAAAGAAACCAGATGGTGTAATTCTTGCTGTTGATGCTACCTTTGCTCCGCCTCCAATCCAGTATACTTTGGAACACGGAGCAGACATTGTTATGCATAGCAGCACCAAATCACTTGGGGGGCACTCTGATTTGTTGGGTGGTGTACTTATTACTAGGGATTCCAAAGTGAGGGATGAATTAGTAGTTCAAAGGCACTTTTTAGGATCTGTAATGGGCAATATGGAGGCTTGGCTACTATTGCGTAGTTTAAGGTAATTGTTCTCTAAAAATTGAACTTTGAAAGTTCGAGTAATGCAGCAATCTGAAACTGCAGCAAAGTTGGCAGCATGGCTATCTTCAAAAAGTGAACCATGCTTGGACGTAGTGGACAAGGTATGGCACGCTTCTCTCCCAACTCATCCTGGCCACGACGCTGCTAAAAGACAGGGCAATGGTTGGTCTTGTGTATTATCCGTTGAGGTACTCTATCATTAACATAGTTTAAAACGCTTCATTATGCACGACTGATTTGCACACACCTCAAGCTTGTTGCAAATGCTACGTCGCTAGGTGGTGTTGAATCTCTCATTGAATGGAGAACATTGCAAGACCCAAAAATCAGTCCGACGCTCTGCAGGGTTAGCATTGGATTAGAAGACTTTGCTGATTTGCAAGAAGATTTCAGGACTACATTTTTGCAAGTAGCAGACCTACTAAAGCAATAAATTTGAGATTTTTTTCATGTCCGATTCTGAAAACGATCTTACGGATTTTACAAAACCAAATTTTGACCCGCAGCTCCTGAATATCTCGGCACTCATTAAATTGCTCGCAACGTACGATGTCGACCTGCCAAATAAGAGGGAAAAGAAACAGGTGTATGTGGATTTGTGCCTGGAGCATTTGGCTTACATGCGTAAACGGCACTCTGATGAACTGAAATTATCAACAAAAAAACAGCCAAAAGGATTCCTATCTCCTAGAGCGTATCAATTGACTTAATGATAGAAGAAATAGCCCACGCCGAAAGGGGGATTTACAAACTGAAGAATCAAAGGAAAACTTGGCCAAAGATATTTTCAAGGATAAAGACACACCATTAAAGAAGAGCGAAGATAAAACCGCAACCAATTCACCGGCAGCTTCTACTCCTAGGAAAAAGAGAGCCGTAATTTTGGAGGACAGTTTAGTATTTTCCGATGATAATCCTTTCCAATCCCCGAAAATTCGATTAGATAAGGATGCACTTGATATTGAATTTTCCAAGACTGTCCCAAAATTCAGCGAATCTCCAAAGACATTGACTGCAATCATCAATGAAAAAACATCGCCAGCAATCAAGAAGACTATTAAAAAGTCTCCCCGAAAGACTATCAGATCTGTTGTTGACGATTATGAAATCAAGGAATTGCCAGCAAAGGATTTACCAGTTACTCCATTGAAAATGCCAGCAAAGTCTTCAAAATCAAAATTAGAAATCATTCAACAAAAACTACAAAAAAGAAAAAAGCCCACCAAGATTTGGCCTGTGCTTTATCTTCTTCCAGTATTTCTGGCGTTCTTTGTTCATTGGGCGATAGTAGACTACCCTAGTTTAAGGTATTGTAGTTCAGCAGATCATCCACGAGTTTACAAATTTATTTCTGGGTGTATCAGCTGTCCAAGCAATTCTATTTGTGAAGGACGAAATATTCTTGGATGTACTTCGAACGATTACAAATTGAAAGAAACGTTTCTCTCTCGATTTCTTCCCAACAAAATAATCCCATTTCCATTTGACCAACCAACCTGTACCCTGGACTCGTCCAAAATTTTATTAGAATCAAAGAAAAAACGTCAAATTGAACATTTGATTCAAGTTTTGGACACTATTACACGAGAATACGTTGGTGGTGTAACTTGTGGAAACGCTGTAAAGCCAGAGCATAAATTTATCATTTCTAGAAAAAAAAAGGTACTAGGTATTCCAGCATCACTGGCTAAACAGGAAATGAAAAAGCTGGTTGGATCAAGATGGGATGATGCAACCTTTGAAGATTATTGGGGCTTGGTACTTAATAGACTGATGACTGAAGACACTCCTGTAAGAAGTATTGTTGATGAATTTACATCTCAGAATCGGATTTTCTCGTCAACCAATACTCCGATTTTGACTACCTCTTGCAAAATTAAGATTTCAATCTGGAATTTTGTTGTCCAATATTCAGTACAATTGCTATCCATTGCTTTACTTTTAGGAATAGGTTTGATTTCTTATTCAATGTATCAATCTGGAGTCTATGAAGGTCGAGTAGTTGCATACTTGGTGCAAGATGTTCTTTCAGCCATCCACGCAGAATATGATTTATACCATTCCAACAGTCAAAAGCATCCTATACCAGGATTATCTGTTACTCAGCTGTGTGATCACTTTTTGCCCAGGACGGTTTCAGACTTGGAAAACGAACACGACTCTGCTGGAAGATTGATTTGGTATCTTGATGAAAGTGCTAGAAAGCGAGTTTGGAAAAAGGTTGCAAAAGAAGTATGCAAGAACAGTAATATTCGAGAAACTAGTGCCCAATTAAAAGGAGAAGCTCATACCTGCTGGATTTGGATTGGAAGTTCGGCACTAAGTCCAGTAAAGAAACGAGTAAGAACTGACATTGGCGATGTTGGGGTTGCCGCTATTCCTGTTTCAAAATAAAGATTAGTTCTACAAGTACAAATAGTTCTGAAAAACGCGTGAATAATTTCGCAATTTTACATTTAACATGACAGTTATATCACTAAAAGATTTACTCAGAAAAAGTAATTGGAGGATTAAAATACAGGAGTGATGGACGATATGATTAAAGCTGTTCAACCAGCTGCAAAGTGGAAGCTATTGGTGGTTGATGCAAATTCCGCCAAGCTGCTAAATACAATCTGCAAAAGTCACGATATTCTACAGGAAAACGTAACTGGTATACTCTGTCTAATATAGTTATTGAGGACATGTCTCAAAAAAGACAGCCATATCCCAATTACGAAGCAATTTATTTCGTGACACCAACAGCTAAAACTATAGACAGGATCATTGCTGATTTCAAACAAGAAAAACCGTCTTACTTGGCTGCACACATTTTCTTTATATCTGGACTAGATGAACCGCTATTCGATAAAATCAAGAAATCTGGAATTTCGAAATTCATTAAATCGCTAAAAGAAATGAATGTTGATTTCATGGGTAAAAGGTGGGTTAACTATAGCCATGGAAGAGCAGATATTTTCTTTTGACATGCCCCTATCACTTTTTCCATTATACAATCCAACAGGATCTGTACAGCAAATGACTGAGCTTTCAAAGATATCAAAAAAGGTAATCGAGGATTAATTGTAGCTGTTGTCACTGTTAATCACACTTGGAGATTCACCTTTCATCAGGTGCTACGATCCCAATGAAAATCGTGAAGGGTTGGCTTACAAATTGGGGCAAATGCTCCAAAATGACCTTGATCAATTAGAAAAAAGCGATCCTGACTTTCCGCCACCATCTGAATATAGGAAAACGATCCTAATTATTATTGATCGAACTTTTGACATGATGGCACCATTTTTACATGAATTTACATATCAAGCAATGATGAATGATCTAATTTGTGGAGACCGCTCTAAACACCCGTGATTGCTAGTTAATTTAGTGAACCAAATTTACCTTTGACTCACCCCAATTACTTTTCTCCGATTCCAATGTATCTGCAATTGGATGAAACTGATACCATCTGGCTCCTAATTAGGCACTGGCACTTTGCGGAAGCAGTTGATTATATTTTAAACAACTTTCAAAAATTCTTGACTGAAAACAAGGCTGCAGGTGCTGCTTTAGGAAATACCTCTAGGTAACTGAAGCTTAACGTAGTTTGCAAGGAATAGATGCATTAAAGCAGATGAAAGACACGCTGAGCTCGTTGCCTCAATTTCAGGCATTGAAAGCAAAAGTAATAGAAATGTAATCTAGTTTTCTATTCACATTAACGTTGCACAAGAGTGCAAAGTGCTATTTGAAAGGAGAAATTTAGACTTGGTTGCATCTGTTCAACAAGATTTGGCTACAGGCGAAACTGCAGATGGAAAATCACTTAAAAATGCAATGTTGGATCTCATTCCTGTATTGGACAACAAAAACACTACAGTCAATGACAAACTGAGGGCTCTCATAGTATATATAATTGCTATGAACGGAATACAGGATATGGAAAGACAACGTCTATTGTCAACAGCAAAAGTTTCTCCAGAAGATTCTCAAGGGATTACGAATCTATCTCTGTTTGATGTAAAGTTGAGCTCAACTGGCAAAAAAGAAAAGGACAAGGTACTGATGTACTAATTTAGGGACGTTATTCATATTGGGGAAGTTATAAACAAGAAAGAAAGAAAAGAAACAAGAAAGATGACAGTATGCCTTATGATTTGAGTAGATATGTCCCAATAGTCAAGCGTTTGATAGAAGTAAAATTCAGACTAACTATAGGATCAAATTAATAACAGTGTACCGAAAGATATTGTTCCTTGGATAAAAGAACCCCGTCCAGAAGACCTTGGCATTGCAAGCAATACTTTAAAAATGTTTAAATTCACATCCAATGGAATTGTTCCTCCGGATCCAAACTATCCCAATTCGCTCAGAACTACCCGAGCATCCTGGGCTGGTCGAGCAAGAGTAAAAACATCCGCAAAAGCCAAGGATACACCCAAAGAAGTGGCTGATTGGAGAAGAAATGGATCCAGAATTATATTATTTAGCTTAGGCGGTCTTACCTATTCAGAAGTGAGAAGCTGTTACGAAATCTCGAAAGAATCCCAGAGAGAAATATTTATGGGTAATAGAGTGATAATGTAGGCTCCACATTTGTTTATAACCCAATACAGTTTTTAGATGTCTTGAAAGAGCTTCATAAAACTGATACCCCAGCACTACCTGCCTCTTCGCCAGCGCTGACTAGCCCGGCAGAACCCAAAGAAGAACCAAAGGAGAAAAAGGGACTGTTCTCAAAGAAAAAGTGATTTTGTTCAATAGAAATAGAAATAATATTTGGAATAATTATACCACGTTATATTTTTATTTTTAGAAATCTTTGAAGCGCTCACGGTGAGGATCTGGTCCAGTAGCTCCATAAGGTTCGTGATCTTCTGGATATACATCAAAGTTACTAGTATCTCCTTCGTGACTGAGTTTTGGAACATAAGGCGATGGAATTTCCAAATTCTTTAATTTATCCCAATCAACACCTGCAAACCACTTGTGATGCTTGATATCTTGCACACCATCTTTCAAGTTACCAAACCGCTTTGAAAGGTCAGGAGATAATAACCTTTTAACCAAATCTTTAGCTAGTGGATCAAAGTGAGAAGGAAATCTTAATTTACAACCTAGAATCATTTCGTATAATTTAAAGTGATCTTCATCATAGAACGGAGGGTGACCAGCAATCATCTAAAGTTAGCAAAGAGTACTTCGTAAATAAGAATGCCTAATGCCCACCAATCGACTGCTCGACCGTACCCTTTGGATTGAATAATCTCAGGAGCCAAATAATCAGGGGTGCCACATAGTGTCCATGTAACATCAGGTACAAATTTGGCAAACCCAAAATCTGTTATTTTGATATGTCCAAGATGGTCAATCAACAAGTTTTCAGGCTTTAAATCACGATAAATAATATCTTTTCCATGCAAATATTCGAATGCCATCACCACTTCTGCCGCGTAGAATCTGGCAACGTGGTTAGGGAATCGCTAATTTAACTTTCAATTACCCCACTTTTTCTTAGATAAGTGAATAATTCACCACCTTGGACATATTCCAGCACCAAATACAGGTTATTTGAATCCTGAAAAGTCCCTAGAATTTTCACCAAGAATGGGAAATCCAGTTGCTCCAATATATTCTTTTCATTCATTGTGTGCTCTACTTGCCGTAACTTTATGATTTCTGCTTTCTTCAATACTTTCATGGCGTAATGCTTTCCAGTTGGTTTATACTTTACTAAATGTACGCGACCAAACGAACCAGTCCCCAAAGTGTTTCTAATTTCTAAATCTTCTATTTTGAGCTTTTTTATTTTTTCTTTTGCTCCTTTTGGAATTGGTAATTGGGCTGATGCTCTAGATTGTACTGGCGACTGAGGTGCCTGCGTAGCTCCTGCTGGTTTAGCAACGTTTGCGGCAGGGTTTGGAGCCGCGACTGGTGATGTTTTTGGATCCACATTCAGTTTCGATAGTGATTCTGTTACAGCTGGTACCTTGGCTGTAGATGACATTTAGTAAAATCTAAAAAAGTAAGGTGATACGTCATTACTTTTACTCACGTGGAATCGCGTATAAACAAAAGATGATTGCCACTGCTAAAAAACAGCATGGCAGCTACCTGTATCCGACAAGAATACAAATTAAAGAATGTCTCTAGATATTTCCAACAAAGTATTTGGAAATATTGAATTTCAATCTAGATCATTTTCGGAAATTAGATTCCTGCACATCAAATAGAAAATCTTTTTATTTACGATCATGTATCGGGTTTGTTTGGTCCTTTCAATGCATGGACTAGATTAAATAAAAGTACCATTACAGCTTTCAAGCGCCATTAATTCCCACAACGCAACGAATACTAGCAAATGTAACATGGCAGCATAAACCACAAATATAATTCGGCTATACTTGTTTCCAACTAATAGCTTTGTGAATTCTAGAGCGATTTGTTCAAGAGTATTTAGATTACTAGCTCTCTTTGTTTCTTTTTGTTTGAATTGTTGAAACGGATCGATTCGCTCTTCGTACATTTGTTTATACTTGCTGACATCAACATCTATAACATACGATTCCTGATATTTAATTTTTTCATAGAGTGAGATATTGTCCTGCTTTAATGAATTAATTTGATCAGACAGTGTTGATATCTTTTGATTTAATGACCTAGTTTCCAGTTGGGACTCTTCATACCGCTGTCTGTATCTATCTCTTTGTGATGTTAGAATTGGTATAATTGAGCTGTCGTTCTTGGTTTTGGTCGGATTGAAATCAGACATTAGTTGTTCTAAATGTTCATTAGGTGAATGTGGTGTACGTTCGTTCAATCGATGGATATCAGCTTCTAATTTTGCAATCAAACTGGATTTCTGTTTGGTTTCAAATTGCAATTTCGATAGCAAATCTCTACTTTTTTCTAATGCGTCGTTGACGGTAGACATTTCATTCTTTAGAGCAATATTTTCATTTTCCATTTTCTTGTTTTTATCCAACAACATTCGTTCCAGTGGCAAGTTTTCATCAGTCTGTTCAATTTCTACTCCTATCATTAAAGTAAAAAACCTTTCATAATCTCTAGCTCTCGCTTTATTTCTTCATAGTCAGAGTACTCCTCCAAGAGCGTTTCTTTTTGTTTAATCTCAACTTGCTTTGTTGCTACTTGTCTCTCCAATTCAGTGATTTTGACTTTGTAAACTTCTAAATCATGCTTGTTTGCTTTTTCAATAGAATTAATCTGTGACTCTAATTCTTGAATTTGATTCTTGTAATTCTCCATTTCGTGTTGAGCTTCTTTAAGTGCGTTTTGATTGGATAGCTTCTGGATCTCATTTTTCAACACAATCTACATTAGCATTTGTTACAATTTCTTTTTGCAGAGTATTATTTTTTGCGTGTGCCTTTTCCAAGTCTATATTAAACTCTGAGTACCCAGATTCAAGATATCCATGTCCGCCAACTTCAAAGCCAAGTCTTCGTTATAGGTATCGACAGTCATTGTTGAATTTAACTCTTGGTTTGATTTTAACAAACTCATTTGGTCCTTTAAATGTCCCAGTTGTCTGTTTAGCGAATGTTCACTTGATTAAAATAAAAGTTACTTTTCCTTGTAAATCTTGATTCTCTCATCAAACTCTCCTTTCAACTCCATGGTCAGTTCTGCAACCTTTTCATTCACTTTGGATTCCAACAACAATTCATACTGATGCACTTGTTGTTTCAACTCGGTAATCTGGCTTTCATTCTTTTTATCATTCATCAGTTTATCATTCAGATCATCTATTTGCTTGTATAATTTCCTGTTCTCTGTTTTTAATTCTTCCAGCTGATTCTTTTGTTCAGAGTTGTTTTTGAGCTCCAACAGGATAGGATAAGGGTCGGCGACTTCTGCGAATACCTATATTAGAACGAAATACCTTGTACAAGTTGAGAAAAGCTGATTCAGCGTTCTTTGATCGCTTATTAATACTATCAATTTCATTCTGATATTCTTTCAACAACGCCTTAATTTGCTGTTGATCAGGATTAGAAATCTTTTTGAATTCTGGTATTAGAATAATAAACCTGTGTTAGTAATTTCAACCTCTGGTTTGCTCTGCTAATTTCTTTCTGGAATCGAGCGACGATGATTGGGTCTGAAATACAGCTAGGGATTGAACGTCCAGTTGTTTTTGTAATTCTGTTAGATTTACTGCTTTCCAGGAATCAATTGCTTTTTCGTAACTGTCCATGATTGCCTTGAAAAAAGTTAAAACGTGGTCTTGCTTTTGGATTTGATATCAATTGCAATTATCCTCAATAATGTACTCCTAGTTGCCCAATACTGCCCTTGAATAGTTACTGCTGCCAATAGATAGGAATGGTTTACACGAGTTACTTAAAATTAATTGTTGCCCTGTGAGGAACTGCCTTTGACTTAACTACGCAGTAACTAGCAGTTCTCCAATTGACTAGTTACAGCTAGGAATGGTTTAATTTGTACCGTAAAAGTTCCTGCATTTAATTGATACAATGAATATACAAAAATTACACTGTAAAAAGTAATCGGAATGATAAAACTAAAAAGGAAATATATTTTTATGCAGTCTTCTTTTGTGCGTTAGAGTAAATCTTGTTTGTGAATTCTTCTTCAAATCCAACACCAGCAATCAAGTAAACAATCAATACCCAAGCGGATAATAATACACCAATAGGAGAGGCGTACCAGATTGCAGTTCCCAAGAAACACATGGTACTTCCGTAATACATTGGGTCTACGTTAATATAAAATTACGTTCAACGACATTGAATGGGAACCCAGTTACCCTTTCTGTTTTCAAAATACCAAAATAATCTCCCAAATAAGTTCCATGAATCCCTAATCCTTTCATTGAAAAGAATACAAACATTGACCCAATGGTGGAAATGATGTAACCAAACGCAACTACAGCTGGTAAAGCGAGGAATGGGAATGCTTCTGGTCCATGAGGTTGATCTTTGATAGCTACAGTGAAGCGATAATCTCTGTATAATCCCAAGATAAAAACACTGGCACTAAAGAACCAACAAGCCAATTCCTTTGTTCCAAAAAGCTTGGTCAATGTCTTGTTCTTGTATTCATTTCTGGCAACAACGTTCCAGTACAATGGAGACAATACAACGGTACCGACAGATATCCAGAGAGAAGGAGTTTGCCAATTGATTGCTTGGAAGGCCTGTTGCGACTCTTGAATCAAAGAAGTATAAGTTGCGTTCATTAACTGGATATTGGTTTCATTGAAAATGTTTTTAAGAAAGAGTAACTGTTGGTCCATTTTTTGCAAGGAACTTTCTCTGAAAATCTGATTTATCTGAATTGTGGCGCCCATAAGCCGAAAGCGAAAAAGGAAATCAATGTTTGAGCGATTTGCTACTGAATGGGGGCTTTAGAGACTCTCATTTTTATCATCTTATTAAGATTGAAAAGCTAAACAGCTCTGTATATACAAATGAAAAAAAAAGTTTACCCGCCCGTCTGTATTACTTTTTAGTTTTTCTGTATGCGTGACCTTTTCGCCGTTGATATATCTGGATTACATAATCCGATTGGAATCGCTTGCTTGTTACGTAAGCAATATTGCCATGCTTTGTGTTACTTTTTGTTTACATGTTTTGTTTACTCTCTTAATTTTAATTATAATTCATTCAAATGCAACGATTGATGCTTTTTAGGAAATGAAACTGGATGGTTATGTTTCCTAACAAGCCTATTCGATGCCTTGTTTAGTTTTTGTTACTGGAGGGTGTGCAGTGAATGAAAATACGGCCCGCGAAATTGTGGTTCATAATTTTGATTACAGGGTCTGGCTCTTATGGTAGTGTTGATATTTCGATATGCGAGTGAGACACAGAGTAGATTTTGAGTATTGCAGGAATTTGAGAGGGGACAATAAGAATAACCCTCTTATATTGTGAGATTTGCAGAAAGACAGAGCTGGTGAACGGTATTGACACATTTGCAGTAGAAAATCTACTCTTTAATGCTTTAATTTGCGTTTCTGTCGTGGTGCCCTTAAACAGTATTTTCGGTGTGCAAGGAAATAATTGCAACTAGAATCAATGAAACGACTGTATAAAGATATCAGCAAGAATATTTTCAAGCAGTGGATACACATAGAAATTTTACTAATATGATCTGTGTCTAAAGGCATTTAAAACTGATTTATCAGTTTATAATTACATTTTATTTGATAGTAAATACAGCAGTCTCATCGTATCGTCTTCCTTTATGTGCTCGTCAGTGTGATCAATTCTATCCTTTTTCAGCTTATCAGAAATTTCAAATGTGTCTATAACAGATGGGTTCTAAGTTAGCTATGCTTACTGGGCTCGCAATTCTTTTTTGGTTGTAATTGTACATCCAATCATCGGTAGAGTTGATCTATTGTTAAATCCACTTACAAAGATGTATTTCTTCAAGTCGGCGAGCTCTGCAGTGGTCTCTTTCTTGAAGAATTTCAAAACTTCCTGCAATCAGAAACAATTACCAATTCGCTTAAAAGTTTTTTATGCTGCTTCTCCAGCACTTTGTACTTTTCAGCTTGATTGTTATTTTCAATAACAAGGTCATTGTTGGCACTTTGGGAATGATTCAAACGTCAAGCATAACTTACCAGCTTCTCTTCAAGCTCAACTTTTTCATCATTAAGCAAGGACACTTGTTCTTCATATTTGCGGATTGTTTCACACTGAAGCTGTTCTTTCGTTTGGCTTTTCTTCTACAGTCAAAGAAAGTTACCAGTTCACTTTGTAATAACTCCGAATTAAGGAGGATTGCCCCAATTTTATGCTGCAAATGGTTTGCTTGGATAAAGTTTTCTTCTTCCCTTTTTTTGGAGCAGATCTACAGTTAGAGATATCTCACCAGGCTATTTTCAAGAGCGTCCTTTTCATTTATCCTCAAGCAAAACTCATCTTGAAGTACGCTGATTTCTTGGAGATACCCATATTCTCTAATTTTGAAACTCTCCTACAGTTAAGTAAACTTACCGATTCAGCTTCAAGAACATTCTTTTCATTATTCGCCACCTTTAGCTCGTCTTGAAGTTTTCGGATATCATCAACGTAGCCCTCTTCTTTTCTTTTAATATCCTTCTACAGTTAAGCTGGATTACGAGTTCACACTTTAAGGAATCCAAGTCGTGTAGTAGAACCACCATTTGGTTTTGTAGCTGCTCTGCCATTTGCAAATGTTCTTCTTCCTTTACTTTTGATTCGATCTACAGTTAGAGATAGATCACCAGCTTCTTTTCAAGAGTGCGCTTATCATTTTCGGTAGACAAGAGTTGATCGCAAACAACCTTAATCTTCTTGCTACTCTCTTTTTCTTGTAATTTATAGTGAGTCTATAGTTAAGGCAGCTTACCAGTTGCTTCTGCAGCATGTCATCTTTGGATTGGATAGATTTCTATGTCAGAGAGAATTACTTTGAAATCCCCAGAGACCCAATTGAGATAGGAGTCCGCATTGTAATAAATATAATAGAGCTACAGTTAGATCTCCTTACCTTGTTGATTTTGAGGGTATTATACCCAGAGTTCCACTTGGATAGACCGTGGTCATCCACGTCGTACCCAAGAACAACAGCAAAAAGGAGGTATGTGATAAGAACGACTTCCAGGATCATCTTTTCGATCATCCCTATTTTTAAAGTGTTCTTTTTCTTCAAGACCACTGATTGCAAAAGTTTGCGGGCTAGTTGCTTTACAAAGACCATCTAGGTTAATCCAATCTACCTTTTCTTTCATTCTGCGTTCATGATCTACAACAAAGTAAGAGATCAAGTTGTGAGGAACGTTAATTCCAAACAAGGTCATGATTGCAATGACGAGAGAAACTATGAATTTGAACATTTTTTGGTAAAAATAAGATCAAATGAAAATTTTTATATTAGCATGATAATCACATGCTAATATTAAATTCTTGCATGATCTTTTGCTTTTATTTTTATTAAAAAGTCTATTGTGAAGGGTGATTTTCTCCCACCCCAACAATAAGGTTGTGTAATAAGCTTTTTAAGATTAAAAACCTTATTATGCAAAGCTTAATTTTATTTTAGAAATTCTTATTCGTATATATAATAAGATCTTTAAATAGAAATCTAAATAGATCCCTGATGATTGAATACAAACGAATCGATAGATGTGAACGTGTATTTCAGATGATACTTCTGTCAGCAACCAAGTAATAAATTATAATTTTATATGAGGATCATTTAATAAAACTCTTGGAGGAACAGTTTAATGTTTATCCTCAAATTTCCACTTTTTCATGCAATGTTGCATTTCTACAATTCTAATGCATAATTTGCATTATTTGAATTTCTCTACTCCTCATCCTACCTCAACATGGCGCTTTGAGGAATGGCAGAACTATCTTGAAAGTAAAGTATTATAAACCATTTGAAATATTAATATTATGAAATCCGCATGGGGTTTATGCCTGACGAATCAATGCTAAAGAAAGTTGGTATAAAAAAGGAAGGGTTCATCATTTGAATGATATTTCAACAATGTAAGTATGGATGCGAAAAACTAGACATTTAGTGATCACTGGTAGTAAATTAGAGGTAATTTCTTTAATTTAGATTTCACATTTATCCTGTAATGCTTGGTTTTCTTGTTTAACGGTCTCATATTTCGCTTTAATTTTTTCTTTTTCTTTGTATAAATTTGCAGCTAGAGCAGACACGATCAGCAGATGATCGACTGTTTGCATCAGGTTTGCTTGGAGAGACTAGTTAGCAATTGTTTACTTTGGTTTTGGAGAGCATCTCACTGTTTTTCTTAGTCAGCGCTTTAGCCAGGTCTGTGACTACTGAAAAGCCTCTGACAGTCTTTGTTGGTTTATTTTCAGGCACCTTGATTAGGACTATATTACTGCAGAATTGGTCTTTGCTTTGGCGAGTATCTCAATGTTCTTTGACCGAAGACCGTCCGCGATAGCTCTCATTACTGATAGCTCTTCTACAGCTCTTACTGATAGTGATTGCAAATTCTGGTTAATTAGGGGTTACCTTGATTTCATCTTGGTATGAATGGATGCTGGATCTATGGCCAACTTCCAAAGTCTCGATCTTTCGGAAGGTAACAGCTTGGTGCACCTAGAGTTAGGAAGAATGTACTTGAAGACTGTACGTGCACCAGAGATTTTCATACATTAAATCGTCATTTGCAAAGTCGTTTTCTTTGTCTAGTGCCAAAGATAACGTCAATCTTTCCTGGGTTGCTCTTTCGACAGAAAGCTCAGCAGTTTTTAGATTTGCTTCCTAGAGTTATATGGTATTACCAGTAGCTTCTTTTTCAAGGTCGACTCGCTCTGTTTAGAAGCAGCAAGAAGCTTTTCAATCTACAAGAATCTTTTTAGTATCTCTAATTTAACATAGTCAATTTTTGGCTTAATCCAAATTGCTTTCTACTGCAGAAATAAAGCTCATTCAATATTTCAAAAATTGCCTCACACAGAAAAGAGAAACTGCAAACCGATAGTCAGGAGATTCTACCTGTAATATATCCAAACTATTATATTTAAATGATTAGGCTTAGTAAATGTAATCCTTAGCATCAATAAGATGTCAATTAATAAATTGAAGCCAACAAGAAGCACCACTCACATCTCTATAAAAAGGAAATTTTTTGGGTTTTAGTCCATTGTGATTACAAGTATTCAATGTTGGAAAGCTTTTAATTTTTCAGATTAGGGAAAAAGCAATCTCGAAATGAACTTGTTTCTGTTAATCACCAGCATTTTTTGCTTGTACGAAAAGGATGCCGGAGTCCTGGACTGGCATCAAAAGCATATCGGAACACCAGTATCAATCAATCACTTTCACCAATCTACAATAATTTCAACTGACAAGAATATTATCGCATCGCTGAATCAAAATGAAATATTGGAGCGAATTCAACTCGCCAGCAATATCATCAAAACCATTACAAACGTGTTGGTTTACACTCTAACAGATTCCGCATTTTACATTCATGATCAAGACTTGTTTTTGATTAACGAAATTCCAGTCAAAGCAAACGATTTTATTGTTGAAGGCGATTCTGTTTATCTTTACAATTCGAATACAGTCTATAAAATCAAGGAAGGTGCTTTTGAATATACTATTCCTTTGGATTTCAAATGCTTGGGTCTTGTTTTTAGAGATGGGCTCTATGTCTATGGAAAAAATACTGAACTGGTAGTCGGAAAAGTAGCACATGGTAATATCTTTGTTTATATAGGCAAAATTGAAAAGACGGAATTCCCTGGAACATCTGTACACGATTTGGTGTCCATCCATACCAAAGAATCTGATTACCTAATATGGAAAGATAAAGAAGTTAAAGTGACAATATTGGGAGATAATATTGTCACTGAGCTATCAAAGATCTTGCCTGGATATGAAAATTACACTCCTGTTCAAATTCCGCAAGGAAGCAGATTTGCACTTGAAAAGGGAACAAAGAGTGTAATTGTGACGATTGATGATGATTTCAAAGCTCATATTGTCCAAAAGCATTCTTCAAATTTAAAGAAATATACTTTTAGCAAGTATGGAAAGGAAGAAATTATTTCAATTGTTCATCAACAAGGAAATCAAATTATTGTTGAAAGCGATCAAGAGCATAAATTTGAAATAGATTCAAGCAAGTACGGCCAGATTGAAAAGGTTTGTTTTCATTAACAAGGTATGGACTGAACACAAACATACCAGAGAAGGCTATTCACCAAGACTTTTTGCAACTACTACAGACGGCTCTTTACATTACTTTGAAAAGAATGTGAAATGGACTTTGGAAGAAAGTTTAGCTTACTCAGTTGACGCTTTAATGGTTGATTTGCCAGTTGATAACCACTCCAAAGAAATTGAATTACCTACAAACAAATCTATTATCGAAAACTATGCTGCAAGAATAACTAGACACTTGAGTATGAAATCATTTGAAACAATTGGAGATGTAAACGGGTTCAAAAAAGTTGCCGTTTTTATTACAAAGAAACACAAAATTTATGGCATTGATACTGCTACTGGTGCTATCTTATGGCAAGAGTTTGTAGACTTTACGCCTCAAAAGATTTATTTGGGCAGAGACTATAGAGTTAGCAGTCCGCCTGTTGTTAGTATCATTGGCAAAAAAGAAAAGGTTTGCAATTATTAATATAGGATACAATTTACATCCAAATCAATGCATTGACTGGAACCTTGTATGGAAACTTGAATCAAGCAAGCTTAAAAATTAAAGAGCCAGTGAAAAAGGCATTTCCAACTAATGTTGTTGATTCAGAAACTGATATTACTGTCTTTGCTTTCTTGCTTGAAAATGATCAGGTACTATGTTAGTAATATAGATTACTATTACTCCAAATACCAAAGCCACTAGAGATGAGTTTTCCAAAGTTGCTGGTTCTACCTACTTTTTCAATCAAGAAGGCAATCGTTTGACTGGCTACATTGGCGGGGAAGAGTTGGAAAGTACTTTTTCAAGTGTTAAAACTTGGTCTTTTTCTCTTTCACCTCCGGAAAAGATTGTTCGAATCGCCAAAGCAGACTTTAATACAGTTGCATCATTAGGAAGAGTACTAGGTGACCGAAGTGTATTGTACAAGTACCTCAATCCAAACTTGGTTGCTATTTTGACCTTGTCAGAAACAAAATCTGAATCTGCAACTAATTTGTATTTGCTTGATTCTGTTTCTGGCACATTACACCACAAGGTTACTAGTTATGGAACTGGAAACTTGGAAGACGATATGCATCTCCTATTTTGTGAAAATTTTGTTATTTATACTTATTGGAATTATGGTCCGTCAAAAGCAAAAAATGCAACATTAGCAGTGAATTCAAAACATTACGAAATCGCAGTGTTGGAGCTTTATGAAAGCTCACATTCCAATAGCCGAGTCGAAAGGTAACTAAATTGTAATGCAGTTCTGTATTCTCATCGTTCCACAACACAACTTTTGATTATATCGCACAAACATTTATTTCCGCTCATGCAATTTCTTCAATTGGAGTAACACGTACGTTGGCAGGTATCACATCTAGAGAAATTATTTTTGGACTAAAGCAAGGCATGCTTTTAGGAGCCAGCAGAAAAATTTTAGATCCTCGAAGACCAAGACATAACCCAACTTCCTATGACAAAGAAGAACAGCTTTATCCTTATCACCCTATTGTGGGAAATAATCCTAAAGATGCATTATCCTACAATCTTCAGGTACTCAATCCGACCAACATTATTTCCAAAGAAACATTACTTGAAAGTACTAGCTTAGTTCTATCGTACGGAACAGATCTATTCCTTACCAGACGTATGCCAAGCAAAATGTTTGATCAGTTGAAGGATGACTTTTCCTATTTCCAACTTATTCTTAGCATACTCGCGTTAGTTGGAGGTATTATCGCAGCTCGCTACTATTCTGAAAAAAAGATAATCAGGGAAGCTTGGAGTTAATAAACTCGTCTGGATTGACTGTTTCAAACTTTGAAATTCTCCAAAGTCTTCATTCGTTCCTGTAACAGTATCAGATACTGAAATCCTTTAATTCGAGTCTTACAGTATTCCTGGTGTAATCTATTGTTTGCCGTAATCTGTTTTCATCACTGTCAATTTTCTATCTACGTCACTTTTAAAGTTAATGGACAGTGCTAGTCGTAACTCATCAAAAAGTAGAAGACCCAGCTTTAATTGGCTAGCTGGATCTCAACGCCAGAGCTTAGTCGAATCCCCTAATTCACAGAGACTAAGTAGTGGGAAAAAAATACCAGAACCCATACAAAGCGAGTCAGAGCTATCAGCAACCAATGCGAACGGCAATGGACTTCCAGTAATTACTCTGACAGATCTTTCTAACGGCATGTCTTTGCCAGGCACTGCCAATAAAGATCTGGAGGAGTACGAGGACGAGGAAGATGACATTATGCCTGAAAGAATTTTAGTGCCATTAAAGAAAGAAGAATCAGAGAGCTCTTCGGATTCCTCTTCTTCTTCGGATGAAGAACCACCAGCACCTGTCCCAATTATCACTACACGTCGGGCTTCTATAAGATGGGATCAGAACGTGCTTATACAATCAATTCCAGACCTAGACAAACAAAAATTAACAAAGGTATCATCGGAAAATAATAGTATCAAAGATTTACTATCTACGATGCCTAGATCTGGGTCAGGGATTAAGAAAAGTGCAAGCACAAACCAGATACTTCAATCAGAGTCTCCAGAACCGGAACCCCCCGTCAAAAGAAGGGCAAGCTTGTTTAGAAGTAAATCCGGCGAGAACGAAACGATAACTCGTGGGCCATCAATTCCACATTTAGAAACCATTCACAGTAATTCAAATATCAATTTAAACACATCCCCTTCAGGCTCTGCAAGCAAAAGTGATTCGGATATAAAGGGGCCAAGTGACTTGGAGTTAGAACAGCCTTCTACCTCTTCAGAGCTGAAACCAATTTCTAATGAACATCTTTCACCATTCCCAAGATCAAGTGCTGTTCAATGGTCTGAAGAAGATGGTACAAGTAAATACGATTTAATTGCAGCTAGTCCAACTCATTCGAGACCTCGAAATGTAAAGTCCAGATCATCCAGTATGAAGAGTGTTCAACGGCCAGGAGGATCTGGAAGGGATATACTTGACTTTGATGACGATGTCAAAGCCCCCAAAGCAGAACCTAAAGACAAAGCTTCCAAATTATTAGCACTGGCAAAAGCGGAATCAGAAATGGAGCTATCAAAGGGAAAATCACTCAATCCAATAGTAGCTTATTTCTTGAAACTAAAAGATCAATTTATCGAAATATATTTGGAAAAAGTCACTTACAAAATGGAAAGTATCCTAATGCTTTTTTCTATGGTTCCGTTCGCACTCTTGGCCATCGTTTTATTATACATTGACCAAATTGTCTTTTTCAACGCTTTGTATGGCTTGATCTTTAAAATTGCAATTGTACTGACCGGTTTAATTGCCCTCCACGCTGCAACTTTTGTCAATCAGCGCCATGCTTATTTAGAGTGCATGAATAAAGTAGTAAAGGGAACTGCACTTGTAAGAGATATATGGGAAACCACAAAAGGCAATGGCCATAATGCAACGCTTAGAAATGCAGGTATCAACCATCTAATCTAGCCTTAATGTTCTATGGGTGTTTGATTGCTTCAGAACTTTCCATTACGGTTGTAGGGGTATCAACACCAGATGCCAATGGGAAAGGAAAAATATTACCATTAACACTGTCCAATCTTACTGTTACAGAAGATCCGTATAATCTCGTTTTGTATGGACTAGGTGGTATGTATTCATGCTCAAACTGTGTGTTTTATTCTGGATCAGACGATTGGAAGTTTATCCCAATATCTTTTTCTCAAACCGAACTGGGAAAACCGTCAGAGCACTATCTAATTAGTCAAGTTCAAGATATGGCAGCAATTAGTATAGCATGCATGAAACTTGAAACCCCAAGAAGTTACACTCCAAATATACTGGTGGAGACAGACAAATATGACTATGGATTAAATGCCGTGATAGTAAAATTGCTTTTGACAGCTCAATCTGATACTTCATCCGCCATGGTTACTAGAAGGTGTGAAATATACCTGAGAGCAGTTAGTGCAGAGGTGGGTACATACTATAGTACTAATCTGGTCACAAACGCAAAAAAGACAGAAATTGCATCTATCAATCCTGTAAATTCTTCTAGTTGTTATTATTTATCAGACATTTGTGTAAATGACCCCATCAGGAGCGACTTGGTATACAGTTTAACACAGCCATTGTTTGCGAATGCCAGCATAACGATAAACAAAAATTTCGCAGTCCAAGCGTCGTTATTCCCTAATCCCGGGTCGTCGATAAACGATGAATATTTTGCAGATATGCTTCTCTTGCCGATATCTTTGATGCTGATTGGGGTCGCTAATCAATATTATACGATTGACGTTGATGTTCCAACTATGAACATCGACACTGCTGAAATATTGAACATTAATATTGGGTTAAAAATCACTACAATTCTGATCTCCGCATTTTGCATTGTCTTTGCGATATTGCTAATTGCTATAGATTTAATCAAACTAAATTTGGCAAGCGATATTCTCCTTCGGAAACTATCAAAGATTATTCATCCTGGCCAAGAAAATCTGGAAAGTATATCAGAATTTGTTGCTAAAACGTACAACCCGTGCTTTGACCAAGATAGTTGGGATCTATGCAAGATTAGATATGGTGAGGATAGGAGAACTGTAATGGATCCTTTAGGTAAATTAATCTTTGGAAGCAAGAAGGATGTGGTTAAATTCAAACCAGATCGTGCATACTATTAAAACTTTTACTCCAATAAATTTTCATTAAAATAGCTTGATATTTATTATTCGGCAGAACATAGAAGACAGACACCAGCCAAAGTCCATTTTTGTGGTCTTTCCTTTGTTTTCAAGTTGAATGTCCAAACGTAGGTAGGACCACGTTGTCTTGTTCGATAAACTGGACATTCGTAGCATCCCTTCATGTCTCGTTTGTCAACCGGTATAGCCTTTATGTAAATAACAGGCATTGGAGGAGTCAGTTCTTTTAACAATGATTCTTGAATCATACCAGTGCCAGTGTCCCATCTTGCACCTTCCATGAACAATCCATGGATGTACGCACCTTCCCTTGGAGCACCAGAAAACTCTTCTTTGGCCTTTTTCATTACATCAACTGTCAAAACCATTCTATCGAGGGGCCATTCGTTCTTACGGGCAGTGGTTTGCATAATTGCGGTTAGGAATGATTGCGGATTGAACAGACCCGACATCCAGACAACAGAAGGTAATGCAAATTCTGCTACCCACTGCTCAAGCTCTCTGATTCTCTGAAGAAGATCACCATACCAAGCGCCAAGCGGTTGCATTGATGGATAGGCTAGTTTGTCCCACCTTACTGGTATTTCGTTCATGAATAGCGAGTTCATTAACATTTCCATGTTTTCTGATATAGTGAGATCACCCTTGAGACCCAACTCTAGTTCTTTTAGCGATCGCCGTATTTCGGTAGTAAGCATACTCATTCGATCGCATTCTTGTAAAGCAACAGAGATGTAAGGAGTTCTTTCTTCTACTCTTGCCATCAGTTCCTGCACGTTAAAGCTGTCAGGAAGTTTTTCCATGATTTCATCCAAGAATGCTTTCACCTTTTCTTCTTTTGAAGCACCTCCACCACCAGATGTATCTCCAGGTTGCATTTCCAAAATTGTCTTGAACATTTTATCTGCCATCTTTGAGAGCACCCCAATTTCTGCGTTTGGATGAAGTCCATACAAGTTTGGAGACTCAGGAGGCAAGTTCTCGTCAATGTATCGATGGTAATCTTTATAATCTGAGGTAGGTGGAGCTACAAACCCAGGAGCTAATTCAAATCCGCCTTCGAGCATTTCTTCCCTAATATATACATCCAAGTAACTAGAGCACAAGATCCTATCCCAGTCATCCGATATGTGACCACCATACATAATTTCGCCAAACATATATCGCAAATCGGTCCAAGGAACTTTGGAGAAAGTCTCCAAGTAATTGTAGAGCACGTCCGTTGAGATCATCAGATCACCAGTACTGAACGGATAACCTTTGTTCCACCCTTGAGTTCCAAATTTACGTCTCTCTAGAACAACGGCATGGAAGTAGCACAAGGCAAATAAGATGGTCCTAAATTCTGCATCTTTAGAGCATCGTTCGATACTTTCTTGGGTAAAGTTATCCAATGCTCTATGTATGTTTGCCTGCATACCAGTTGGGGGTTCATTTGTAATCTTGATAGACGCCTGAAGGATTGAAATTGGAATAATGTGGAACGCAGGATCACCCGCAGGTTCTGCTGACAAAAACACTCGGAAGGAAGGATTTGCACCTACTGATAGCGCTTCCAACTTCTTTTCCAAGATCGGTAGCCATTTTGCAACCAGGTGGATATTTTCCAACATCACCCAACCACCATTCTTGTATGCCAAGTCCAATTTTTGTTCAGCAATAACTTCTTGGCCTTGTCCCAAAGAAACGTTGTGGAAATTACCCAAATCTTCTGAAACCCCATATGATTTACCCAATACTTCAACTTCTTTGACCGGATCCACACCAGGGGAAAGAATAAAGAAGATAGGAGTAGCTGGACCTGATTCCAAGAAACTCTGCGCAATTGGTACTCTTGCGGACATAATATAGCGATCTCCCATTTTTAATCCAATAAAGTTTTTCACCGCGTAAGTCATTCTGTCAGGTCTTAGACATCTTAGAATACACATCTTTTGCAGAGGACTCTTATTTTTCCATTCCTACAATTAAATATTGAATACCTGAGGTAATTTTTCGTTTTCTGGAATTTCGTTTTCACAGTATTTTTTCCACTGTTTGGAGGACCCTTCTATATCTGAAGCCAAGGATCTGAATACTTCAAGATTGGACAACGCCTTAATCATTCCCCAAGAAGCCTGTGATAGCCAATCTAGTGTACTAACTGCACCAATCACACGAGGACCGCGAAGTAAAAAGTCTAGTTCCACAAAGTCGATATCTTGTGCTGCAAGTAGTATCTGGAACGTCATTTGAGCAGTGAAAATCAATTTATCTCTTTCAAAGAGACCTCTAGTTGTATATACAAACACCATGTAGGTAATGGAGTCAATCAAGTTGCGAACCCTTTCCTTTAGTTCTTCAGAAGGTTCAGCTCTATTAATAGCATTCTTAAACACTACTTTGAATGCGTTCAGTGAGTATTGGTACATTGGATGGATTTGCCAAAGATCATTAAGCAAGAAATATAAAAGAGAAGATCTTGCAGCTACAGGTCTGTATAGTTCTCTAGTTTCGTTAATCTTCTTTTCGGTCCTCTTTGCTTCCTCAACTTTCTGTTCAATATCAATAGCTGTGACCTTGGTAATTTCCAGGTTTTCCACAAGGGCAGTATCTCCAAGGAAATTGCCTTCGGCAGCAGATAATCTAGACAAAAGGGCATCTTCTAATTCAAGAAGTCTAATTTTGAATTCGTTTTGTTGTTTTGTTAATTCTGCCTTAGTTTTTTCCAGGTCAGGACGTTCAATATTTACCACATCTGCCAATAATTGATCTTCTAAACCTAGCAATGTCACAGTAAAGTTAATTAATGTCGTTTGTGCTTGGATTTCCGGTGGATAGTGAGGGTTTGCCAACCTTGTTTGTAAAATTAACCTGAACGATGGGTCGTATTCTACTTCTTTATCTCCCATCTTTATGTATCTACCCTTTTTGATTGTTTCGCGACCAAGTAGTGGATTGAGGACTGCATCAATTGATTCAGCTATATCTTCAATTAGAACAACATCTCCAGAGGAAACAGCCTTTTCAATTGCATCCAAATATCCTTTTGCTCCAAGTCTAACGGTTTTCAGCTTGTCTCCCTCTCGATTTTTGATCCAAGTTACACCTTGAAGCTGCGGATCGATAATCAGAGGCCAACGTTTACAGCTGGTGACCATTGTAGCGTTTTCCAAGGACACTCTATCAGTTGGCAGCCCTTCGTTATTCCATCTGGCGATTTCCGCAGCATTTGTCATGATATTCAATGGATCCAAATTATCGGACAATGGAATTCTAAATGGATTATTTTCGTCCTTCAGATATTTAAACCAGTTTTCGATCATTTCTTGACGGTATCTTTTAGTGAATCCACCTACATACGAAACGAATGCAGCAGAAACCAGGACATCTCCTGCAAGAGTTTTCTCTTGCTCCTTAAATTTGGCCACAGCTTCACTCCAACGAACTTTTTCCGATGCTAATCCATTAACCAATCTATTTGCCAATTCGATGGTAACTTGAGTGCTTTGAGCTTCTTCCTCACATCGCAATTTATCCGCAGTAGCCTTCTCGAATTTCGCCCGAAGATCTGCCAAATTATTGTCTAGCTCGGTAATCTTTCCTTGAATTTCCCTAAGTCTAGCTTGTGAGGCAGCCAATTCTGCATTTGCAGCTTCCAGAGACTTTCTCTTTGGCTCAACGTCACAGAATACATGGTAGAACATGACAATATTAACTACCCAGGCACAAAGAGATGCTGCAGCTGAAGATTTACTCCTAATAAAGTTTTCATTAAAGTTAGGGTCAGCCAAATATGGTTTGATTGCCTCCAAGTTCGTTGGATCAATGTTTTCTTTGTCAAAGTTGATCAATTGGTCCAAGAAAGAATCTACTTTGGCCATCATATTTTTGGAAGCTTTCCAACTTCTGTCCTTTGCAATTTTCCCTGGCGGACTGAGCAACACCATCACAGCAGCTGTTACGTTCTTTACTTCGTCAGAAGGAGAACCAAATGATTTCAATTCAGTCAAGTTGGCTTTGTTTAAAGTGTTAAGAGCGGCGGCGGCGGCTGCGAGAGCAGGTTCAGCTGCTGCTAAATCCTTTTCACAAGATGCTCTCTTTTCTCCTACTTCTTTGGTGACAAGGTCCACCTTGATTTCTTCTGCTGCAGCAATTGCTTTTTCTTTGTTGACTCTTTCTGTATCAACTGCAACCCGTTCGATGAGCAGGTTTGCCTCTTCATTCTTGGCCTTTAGCTCCACTTCTTGGGTAGCTAGCTTTGCCTTCAAATCATCCACTTGTCCAGCAGTAGCTTGTAGTTTCGTGAGCCCGTTCTCCAATCGATCCATGCTTTTGGTTAGCTCCAGTGCCTTCTTTTCAAGCATATCTTGATAGATGGAAATTAACGCCAAAAATGACTTTGGAGTTGTGTAGTTGTATCTCTTTTCGTTTGTCAGATACTTTTTCGAAACAGTATTCACTCCAACATGAGCAAATGACATGAATTTCGTGACTGGAACCTTCAGCTTTTCCGGAACCAATTCGAATGGAGCAATGAATCGATTAGCCACCGACGTCAGAGCTTCTTCAGGCCACTCTTGGAACCAATCAATGATGGTGCAGTTAACAATTGCTGGGAATTTTCTGCATCTTGATCTAAGAGCGTTTCCTACTGGAGAGAAGCAGAGAACAACCTTTAAATTCTTTCTAACAAATCTAATAAAGATATCCCAGCAAATTTCTCTTGTATCTTGGAGTCCCAAAGCCTTTGCTTCCCCTCTCATGGATGAAATAATATTGTCAACGTCTTCATCAGGGAACAGGCCAGGAATATTACCAGAGGCAAGTAAATCGTTGATTAGAACCAGGAACTTTTCGTCAGCAATTTGTGAGTCGGTCAACAGGAACATTATTGATTGCTTTTTCTGTCCAGTTTTAACGTACAGCGCGGCCAAGTCAACCTTCAAGTCAGCCACCGAATATCCTTTCTTTAGCGTGATTTGGAATACTTCCATTCCCGAGATGAATGCTGCCATTCTCGATAGGGACTGTTTTCCGCTACCACCAACACCAACTAACAGGGCATTTCCTCTTGGAGATTCCAAAATTCTATTAATCCTACAGATATGGCTCATTGCATCTTCAAACAGTACTAGCCCCATAGCAGCGTTTGATTCTTCATATTGCGTTTGAGCTTCATCCAGCAGCTTTTTCAGCACTACCCAATCCTTTACTGCCCCATACTTTGGCTCTCCCATTCCATTACAGAAGTGTGTAAATAGGATTGGCTCCTGCTTGATTGTTGCTTGATCCATATCATCAAAGCTTTTTTTGATGATTTCTTCCTGAACCTTTAAGAGCATCATTCTATCAGTTTCGTCTACTAGCTTGTCTCCATAGGTTCTTGTACTTTCGTGCAACAGTAGCCGCACAAATTCAACATTATCTTTAACTTTCTCCTTTGTTGAAAACAAGATTCCTTGGAAAATGTTGCTAAGATCTCGCAAATTGAATACATAGTGGAATTTGATTGCAGTAGGTAAGAATGTTGAAGACACCTTTTTGTGTAATGCAAGTGCGGCAGTAACAATTCTTTCGCTTATCTTTTGAATAGAAGGAGTAAACGTTTTCAAATGGCCATTCAAGATTTGCAGATAAATGCTTTGTAGGGACTCTACACCTGGGAAATTGACTACAAATGAAGCAAAGTGTCTTTGCAGTCTGGTATCTATTACAAATGACCCAGCGGTTGGATTCATGCAAGCAACATATTGGCAATTGTGAATTTCCTTGAGAGTCAGTTTCTGTCGATCATACCAATGGCGGTAATCTAGGTGCTGTCTTAACAGGGTATGTGGGCTTGCAGTACCATATTTGTCTACTTCTGGCATATTGAGATCATCCAAGAAGTAGATAATCTTTCGGTTTCCTGGTGGCCCATAGTTTTTACCCGCTTTCTTTTCCAGTGGTTTTTCGAGCACTGCTTGCAAGGAAGTGGAAGTCGTGTAGAAATTAAAAGGAACGTTAATACACAGTCTATCATCACCGTAAGAATTCAATTTGTCTTGCATGAGTACTGTTTTTCCACCTCCAGCATTTCCAATCAGCAGTACAGCCTTTCCATTATCTGCCAAAAGGTCAATGAAATACCTCAATCGGGTAGTTTCAGGAGTATGAACCAGTACAGCCTGAAGAGGGACATCTGCATCGTATTCAAATTGTGGCACCCTGTCAGTCCAAGGAACAAATCTTTTAGTCTCCTGCTCAATGTAGTAATCAAAAATTGTACCACTTGCAGGGAATTTGACGACTTTGAATTCATTATTCCACCATTTGCTGAACTCGTTTCGGTGGTCGACTATTTGATCTTGGTAGATGCAACCTCCAAAGGCCCAAACAGCAGCAAACACAAAGTAGATTTCAAACCATTCCTTTTCGCAGCCTTTTGGTGTATTCTGAGGAGTTAAAAGTCCTTCCAAGATGTTGCAAAGAGCCATTACCATTGAAAATTCTTCGACGAATGCCATTTTGAACTTGCCAGATCTCAAAATGTCCAAGCATGGATTAACATATCTGTCAAACAATACTGACAAATTGGTCTTTTCTGCTGCATCCTCCCTCTTTTCAAGCCAGGATTGTACGTATGGGTTCCAGCCAAGGTCGGTGGTATTCAAGTAAAGAATACCAGCTCTAGAAACAGTAGCAGGAGTAGCATACTTTAGATTGGCAATTTCGAAAATCAAACGCATGTGAGGCTTTACAGGGATACGTTCGTTGGAAGCAAGCGTTAACATTTTGTTGTCATCCATCACGGTATTCAAACTTTCAATCCAGTTGGGATCTATATCACCGTCAAGAATCATCCATTTTGGATCTGTTCCTTGTGCGCTTGCCATTTCTCTCAATATAGAGGAGAAGAGCCCATCTTTCCACTCTCTTGTTGCAGGGTTAATGCATCCATAAAGATCATCAGTGCTAACAGCCTTTGGATTCAGATCCCAAGCAGTGCACTTTCTGCCCATATTTTGATAGGTCTTGCATAAAATCTTCCAAATCTGGGATTTTCCAGTCCCGCTATTTCCGATGATGAACACACAGTGTCTAACAGCCAGCAGTTCTTCTAATTGCACTACTTTTAAAACAAAGATTTCTTCGGCTTGCAAACCACTTTCAACAGTAGCTTTTCTGATTTCTCCTTCCAATTTTTCATCCCTCTTTCTTGCTACATCACATTTTGGGAAGAGATCCCCAATCAGACCATGGAATACTTGAAGATCATCAGTAACAATCTTTGGTAAATTGAAATCACGCAGAGCTCTCATTAGCACATGTTCTTCTGGCACATTAGGATCTTGTCGTTTCAAACTACCAGCTACTACTAAAACAGACTTGATTGCTCTGAGACCCCAATCATAGTGATCTTGTTTAGATAATAGTTCTCTGTTTAATTTGTATAAAGTATTGAACTTTCTTGCAAGGGAACTAGCTTCAATAAAACCTTCAGCCATTAACATGATTTCGCAAATCAATTCCAAGTTAGGTACACACATAGAGCATGGGCGGAAAAGAGCCTTGATGTTTTCTGGCAATTCTGTTCTTCCGGCATAACCTACATTTAGCAAAAGAAATACCTGGGTTCATAGTGATCCATTCACCAACTGTTCGAACGATTCCAATTTCTTCACCTTGGAAGATGAATCTCTTCTTTTTCGCTCTCAATGCGTCTTGAATTGATTTAACTTGTGTAGCAACTACCGAAAGCACTTCAACAGCAATCCTGTTGAATTCATCAAAACAGCCCCATGTACCCGATTGAGCCAATCCTTTGAAGATATTTCCAATGGATTTGTAATCCATCTGTTCAGAGCAATTGAAGACGTAGACCATAATAGCTAAAGCTTTGCCCAAATCCTTAACAGTTTCAGTTTTACCAGTTCCTGCTGGTCCAGCCGGTGCTCCACCCATAATTAAATGAAGCGATTGAGTCAATGTGATGTAGCATCTGTCAGTGAGGGCAGTAATAACTAAACGAGGAGTATTACCCAAATATTCATAATTGTATCTGAATACAGCATCACAAATGTTGATGAAGCAATCATTTTCTTGGACGTCATCCCACCGCAATCGAAGTTGCGATTGCCAAGTGAAACATTGAGAATTTTCGGCTTTTTCAACAATAAGCTTGGTTACCATATCTCTTGCATGCACGTCCAATGTACATAATGACATGATCATTTGGCGGTCACCTTTCTTTAGTTCGCCTTGGATAAGTCCAATGAGGGCGGTCAACTGATTGACCTGTTTTTTGTAGTAATCCTTTAAGGAATTTTCATATCCTTCCTCTAGTCTGGCAAATGCTGCATTTACTTCGGTAGTCCACCAAATTTGGGAGCCTGCAAGTACAATTTGAGCTGGAAAATCAAAAATCCACTGCTCTCTTGGTTTTTCTTCGTAGGAAGCCACTGATTCTCCAAGCAAGTTCCGTAATGTAGATCTCATAGAATGGATTAATCTGTTCAGCCAATTTTCAACTGCTCCAGTACAGTCGCATGGCTCTTTGAATTCTACATATTCTTCTTGAAGAGAGTACATGCCGATTGCATTTTTTGTTGGCTCGCCATTGGCATTTTTGGCGAACTCTAATCGAGCAATATTATCGAAAAGTTTTGGTAAATGTTCAGCAACAGCCAAAGGTTGATTACCTTTTGCAAGAATATCCAACAAGTCTGAAGCAGAGACGAAATAGAATCTTGGGAAAGCCAATCTTTTGGTCTCCAAGTATTCTGCCAATGATTTTTCACAAAGTGCCAGTTGCCCCTGTAAATGTTCCAATTGATCATACAGTCCTTCTCTAGTGCAACACTTTACGCAGTTGGGAACCTTTTGTGCTTCCTTCATCAATACCTTGTATGCGGCATCGATACCATCAAATCTTTTTGAATCTTCTGGAAGCTGAACTCTGATATCTTCAGAACCAATAAAAATATTTTCCAAATGGGACCACGTTTGCTGCACTTCTAGCCATAACACAATTACAGAATCCACTGAAGAAAGAGCAATTTGCCACTTTGTAATTTGTTCTTCAAAATGTGCCACATACTTTGATGTCATCATGGTTTGTAACATTACTTGATTGTCTTCAAGCGTTTCAATTAACTCTTCAGAACTTCGAAGTAGAACCGTCTTGGCTGCTTCGTGAGGTTCATAGGTAAACTCCATGGCAGACCAGGTCTTATCCAAGTCATTCAAAACCTTTTCCATGGCTAATTCTTTGGTTGCTCTATCGACTATTACTTTGACATCATCTTCAAATTTGTGCAGTTGCAAGCTCAGCAAATCTTGGAATTTCATATCTTTTGTAAGGACAAAAGTGACACCCGTAGTTTTCATTAGTTGCTTCCAGTGACGTTCTCTTATTGCGTTGCTTCGAAGTTCTCCAACGGCTCGCAAACTTGTAACCATATCTTTCACTGTTTGATCGAGACCTGTATAGACATCCCACCCTTTAATTTCTTTGTCCATCTTTCGCAACTCTTTAGATAATTCTCTACAACGATTTTCCATCGAGTCGGTATCAATTTCAGTCCAAAGGGTGGTTTTCCATTGGCCAAACATGAACGTAACCAGACCAACAATGTCCCAAATGGATTTTAGCATGTTGATATCTCTTCTGCAGTCAGATAACTGTCTATATGTAGGCACAGCCAGTTCAAACAATTCACAAGACTTTTTAAGAGCTGACGCTTCACTTTCCATAGCCAACACTTCACAGTGATTGCTATCAATCAATGTGTAAGCTGCGACTGGCCCGATCTCGAATCTAAAAGGTGCTTTCTTTCTGAATTCTTCACGGAAATTGTGATTCTTCATGTCAAATCGGTTACACTTTTGTTGTAGAACATCAACTTCCTTTGCTTGAAGTGGAGCAACTTGATCTTTGATGGATACGGATAGTTTTTTGACATCAGACCATTGCTCTGGAAGATCGTTCAAGAGTTTATGAATACTTTCATCAAATTCTACACCAAATTGCCGCAATAAGTTTACAGTTTTCCTAAGGGGCTCAAACATTGTGTCAATTGCATTCTGGCGATGCTTGATTGCGTGCAGCAGTCCCATCGCACCAATTAAGCCTTCATAATCACCTTCATCAATCTTGACGTTCAGACCGTTCTTATTCTCCTTTGTGAACTGACTTAATTCATTAAGTGTGCTTATTGTATCGTCGTACAGGTACTTGGTCAAGGTAAAGCTCCATTTTTTAACTGTGACATTCAGTGCTTGTTTCAGTGGACGTACGTCCACTCTGAACCAGCCATTAAATATCACTTCTGGATCAAATGCCATAATAGTTTTATGGATTGCTTCAAATTTACGAATTTCTGATTCAAACTTTTCCAATTGAATACTAGGTGCTTGGGTTTCGGCTTCCTTTTCCGGCTCGTCCAAGTTCTTTGGAGGAGCTAAAAAGTTTTTCATGTACTGTTGTCTGTTTTCGGTCCACAAGTATGCATATTGGTCAAATGTTTCTCTGAACTGCTGGCAATTTTCTACAATAGTAGCAACTCTTTCGATGATTCCCACCCGAAGGCTATCCAACATATGATCTTGGCGCATTTCTGCCAAATAAGTAGAGTTGGCAAAGTCATCCATTGCTTTGTCGTCCTTTTCAGCTTTTGCATTTTCTTCATTCAATTCAGTAGCGGCAGGTTTTGGCTTTGTTTTAATTTCAAGTGGGGCTACCCTAGGCATCAAAGAAGATACATTAAAGATATCATCGATGAGATCTTCAATGATCGTTTTCAACGAGCCTTGAGCTTCTTCATCCATCGAAGGAGTAAAGGTCAGAGTTTCATGTTCTAACTCCAACTTTGCCTCAATTAAAGGCCCAAAGTCGCTGACTCTGTCTTTATCCATGTTTTGATAAATAAAGTCAAGACTAGTCTTAATTACGGCTCGGAATCCTTTCTTTACAATTCCATCGATATATTCACGGTAATTCAGCCAGGCTTCTGAATTTTCTTCAGCTTCAACCAAAGTTCTAGTTTGTGAAACTAACTGGAGCAATGATTGGCCGTCTTTCTTGATGATTTCCGACGCAGCTGCAAGTTTCGCATCCTTTTCTTCAAGATTCAGTAGTTTCTTTCCGTCTTTTCTTTCAATTAACGGACTTGCAGACCATTGCTTGAGCATTTTGTTGATCTGGTTAAGATTGTTCTTCATAACTTGAAGAATGGACGAAAGGTTACCAACTGTTGTAGAAATTTGCTCGATATAACCGTCAATATCTGGTGACTTCCAATTCAGCCGTGCAACACCAATTTCGATTTGTGAATCAATTTCGTCAACCTTTCTTTGAATTAACGGCCTTTCAACGTCGAGCACTCCCTTTATGATAGAGTTATACATATTTGAAATGTTATCTAGTGAGAAGATGTACTTGCGGAATGTTTCAGACTTTGAATAGATATCTACAGCTGCCTCGGGTGGTTGAACCGTCAAAGCACCAAAGTATTTAACTTCACGTAATAGCGCTACAACCTTTGGGTCGAAATTGACTTGAAGAAGGCCAGCTTGGCGTATTAAAATAGGCTTTTGCAAATTAGCTTCTGATTCATCAGTGATAGACGCGCTCCATTTTGAGAATATTGATTGTTCGTAGGCTTCTAACGCAGCAAATATTTCATTGTATTTGGTTTTCACAACTGCCGCTTCTTCTGATTGCATTACAGAGTGATTCAACTAGAGTTAAGACTAATCTTACTGTCTTTAGTTTCTCCATTGCTTTTCCAATTCTATCTTTCAATTCATGAATCCAAGCCACTGCTCCCGTCACTGGAGCCATATTGTAGTGGATAGGACAGTTTTCTTTGTTGCGAATAAATATCAAACTAACGTCATCCAAATCCTTGGAGTATATTCTCAAGAGCTCAAAATATTTTTGTTCAAAGTCGCAAATAATGTTTGGGCGATTTAAAAGGCCGCCAAATGATTCAAGCAATCTAAAGCAGGAGTACAAGCCAGAACAATCGTCAAAGGCTTGGTTCAAAATGGTGCTGATGCGCTTATCCAAATCTGTAATCAGCTCCTTGAATTTGCTGTTGTCGTTTGTGAATTCTGGAGATGCAATGTCCAAAATGTCATATTTGATTCCAGCAAATTGTCGCAAGGCAGCGGTGAATTCCGTAAATATTTGAGCGACTTGAGAGCTAAGAATTTTACCCTGAAATTAGACCAATTTTACTTTAGTTCCGCCAATTTCAATCTTTTCCAGTCTATTGAATTCCATGATTGTGTCAAATAAATCTAAAATTTGTTGAACTCTGACCAAAAATTTATCTAAGCGAGAAAATACCAACTTTGAGTCAAAGTTCCAAGGTCTTGAACTGTGGGCAGTTTGTGCCTTGAACTCAAAGTAGGTGGTTTTGAACGCGTTGCACACTTTAAGCACTACTCGTAACCTTTCAGCTGCTTCTTCAGGCTCACTAGTAAAGAGTTCAGCTGGCTGGATGTGATTTCTTGCTGCGTCAATAATGTCGTTGCAAATTTCTTGCATTAGAACAGCCAATCTGGTAGGTGTGTTGTAGTGCTTTGAACACTTCCAGATTAATAGTATAGTTTTCATGAGTCCTGGGAATATTTGCGCCAGCTCTACAAATTCATTGACACTTTCCACAGCTTCGATTTTTGGTCTCAGTGCTTTCAAGAATGTGCTAATATCGCTTGCTTCTTCCAGCGCTACAATTAATCGAGACTTACCAAAAACTACTTCGTCAAAGATCATTTGGAAAGCAGGATAGTAAGTGCTGTTGCTAGTTTTGAGCACTTGGGAAATCTTTTGGATTTTCTGGTCTGTCAATTGCTGGTGGATAGATTTCAAGTTTGCTGCCTTGGCAGTCCAAAAATCAATTTCCACCATTGGGCCAGGATTTAATCCTTCTTCTAACGGAGTGGCAGAGCTGCTCTTGATTACCTCTTTGATTTGGTGGGTCCAATCAATAACAGCAGTTTCAAGTGTGTGTAGCAAACTTTTATCGTTCTCTGCGTTTAGTTTAGCACCATGCGGTAGAGGTAACATTGTTTTCCCCTGGGGATTAGTATTAAATACCTTTGCTTTTCCTGAAATTACATAAACAGCCCCATTTAACATGTGGAAATGTCTCAGCACGTCACTTGCAACGACTTCTGGCCAACTTTCCAAGTTTTTGGTATTGGTAAGTATTGGCAGGTATACTTCCTCCAATAAAGCAGACAAAAACTCGAGAGGATTTGCGGATAGGTCACCCAAAATCAACTCCTGGTCGAGCTTCTCTGTTATTTGAGCCCCCAGTCTTCGCTTGAGGTAGTAGATTGCTTTTCTCTTCATCTGCGATGGAAATCTAACCGCTGGAACGATTTCTTCCTTTTGGTTCAAATAGAATAGTATTGTGTTTGGCTCCTTGTCGAGAAATTGATAGATAATGTCCCTAGTGTCAACTTTAATCGTACACATATTCTCCGTTTACTGTCATTTTCTTAAACTTATCTGATTTGACTTTGAGCGCCGCGCATACCTTGTCTTCAAACCACATCACTCTGGCGTCGACAGGTACGACGACGGCTTCTTCGTCCTTCTTGTCTCCCTTCTTTTCTTCAGACATATCTATTGTTAATACATTCAAACATTAATTTGAAGTTGGAAGAGTTGTAAAAGATTTTAGACTCCTCCATTGTTATTTCGCGTTGATGACATCATCTCACCGCGATGAAGATGACTCGATGAACTTGAAGTATTAGAACTAGAAATTCATATTATTATTAGTTTAATTTCCCCATTTTTCATTTTATTTTTTTTTCACACATTCAATGGAAGTTGTTGCAGAGAATTTCGAGGTATTGCTTCCACATATATTGAAAGACATTGAAGAGGCGGAATTTATTTCATTTGATACCGAATTCTCTGGTTTAGGTCTCGGAAATGCTGTGCGGAACGACATGATGGATACCGTTGAAGATCGATACCAAAAAATATCGACTGTTGCATCCCAATTTATCCCAATGCAAGTGGGATTAGGAATATTCAAATATGATCACAATCAAAGCATGTATGTATGTCATCCGTACAACTTTTATGTTTTCCCAAAGACTGGAACCAAGCAGTTTGGCTTGGATCGAACTTTTCAAATTCAGCTCTCATGTCTGGAATTTCTCTTGCAGAATAAGTTTGATATACAGAAATGGACAAAAGGTTCCTTTCAGTTGATTTAGGAGTACCTTTCTTGAACAGACAGGACGAAGAGAGGATTTTGGAGAAATTACAAGCAATCACATATGATGAACCACTGGAAGAAGGCCACAATCTCTATGATTATGTTCAAGAATGGGTTCCAAAGATCACTGATTTTATGCAGAATGGAACGGATAAAACATTCGAAATCAAAACCCCATCTTCAGCTCACAAAAGAGTTATTCATCAGACAGTAGGAAGAATGTAATCTTGTAATTGATTTAGGTACAACGGCTTTTTGGCTTGTAGCTCAAAGAGAACATTCATTGAAATTTCTAAAAGAACTGTAGAGGAACGCAATTCATTCCTGGACAATGTGAATTCAAAGTTAGAGTCTCAAAGAGTATTCTATTTGTTGATTTAGGCTGATTTGAACGAATTGGTTGGATTCAGAAAAGTTATTGACGCAATTACCAAAAAGAAAGTTCCAATAGTGGGTCATAACTTGATGTTGGATATTTGCTATATTTATCACCACTTTATAAGAAAACTTCCGATGGTCTATCAAGATTTCAAGAAATCTCTGCATGAGGAATTTCCAGTTATATATGACACAAAGTACATTACACACACGTCAACTGAGCTTGATAGTGGAGTAAGCAACACAGCTTTGGAAAAGCTCTATGATGTTGCAAGGGCGTATCCTTATAGATTCCCATATATCAGTTATCTTTTCTCTAATAACAGGCTGTGGGAGAGAGTTCACCAAATATCAAGAGTCTGACTGTCAACATGAAGCCGGATATGACGCATTTATAACTGGGTTTTGTTTCTTAAAGTTCTGTTCTTTCAAATCTGAGAAAAGTGAACTTTTGGATTTGAACTCTGAAAGATTGAAAGGATTTGCAAATCGAATATACTTGATGTATTCAAATATTCCATATCTCAATTTAGAAGGTCCAGAAGGTAAATATCGTTTCACGGTAGAAAAAGCAGTCACCAAAAATGTCTTCAAGTTGTCAGGTTTCCCTGTAGCTTGGAAGTATCAAGATATTCAAGAGAATCTTCAGGACCTTGGCTCCGTTAATGTCAAGTGGATTGATGACCAGTCTTGCTTAATCATCATAAAGGATCTCTCCAAAGTTTCCAAAGCACTTGAGATATGCTCTAGGAAAATTAAAAAGAAATCAGTTTTCAAACTGGAGCCGTATAATGAAGAAGTAACTGCAAAGCGTTCGGGAGAACACTTGGAACCTGACTATCACAAGAAGCCTCGGGTGGAAATCGATACAGAAGGGGTGACTGAAACGAGGTCTAATTGTATTATTTCCTAATATAATTTTTACTAGATCACCTGTATCTTGTAGGATTTTACCGATCCTCTCGATAAGAGCTGGTGTTACAATTGATAGGTCTTTGTGCAAGAGGTAAACGTGAACATCTCGTTCAAATCTTGTGCGACTTGGGCTGAAATGAGAATTGAAAAACACTCGAATATCAGTTATTACCACCTAAATATCTCACCGATAGAAGGCTGGCGCTGAGTAAGGCAAATTTAGTCCAAATAAAGAAAGCTGCTCCGGTTTATGGTAAGCTTATCGCACAATCTTTGGGTCCCACGATTTTTCATTAGTCTTATTTTGGAATCCTAACGGAAGAGAGGGGCGTCAAAAAGAACGGTCCGTCTGTGAGTGTGATCTTGAACCCAATCGAAAAAATTTTCAGAAATTTCAGTCATCTGTAAAAGACATGTACAGTCTTTCACATCAAATTCATAATTCTGCACCAACCCAACCTCGAAAACGTAGACCGCGAACATCTATTCAACAGCTTGCCATACTGCAGGAGGCTTATACTCTCGATCCTATGCCTTGTGCTGCTTATCGAGAGATGCTTTCTCAAATAGTTGGTTTATCTTCCCGTTCTATTCAAATTTGGTTTCAAAATAGACGACAAAAGTTGAAGTTGGAGGAAAATCGATCCACTTTAGAGTCATTAGCCTCCAAGAAAGAAGCTACTCTTTCCATTTTGAATGAAGCATATCAGGCCAACCCACAACCTTCGGAACAAGAATTAGCAAGTCTATCCGAACAAGTTGGTATTTCAGTCAAGAGCATCGATATTTGGTTCCAGAATAAATACCAAAAGAGTAAAGTAGAAGGACATTTGTCAACTCAGTTCAGACCAAAACCAAGCTCTACTGGCTCATCTAGCCCAAAGGAAGCAGAATCTGTATGTAACACCCTGTTTACTAACGCTCCTTTGTTCAACCCAGCTGCTCAGCCAATGCTTGCACTTCCACAGATCCAAGGTGTGCAACCACAAATGATTACTCCACAGTCAATACAACCACAAATGATAACATCTCAGATGGTGCAACCGCAAATGGCTGCTCCTCAGATCAATCAAATGCCACAGATGACTTTGGAACAGAGACCGCAACTTGCGGTACAATCTCCTTATTATCCTCTTGCTATGAATAATCCTGGTGCCCTTTATTATGAACAGCCATCTCAGTTTCCAGCAATGCCAGAAGTTAAAGAGGAAGAAGTTACATGCCAGCCAATGGATTTTGGAGCCCAATGGGCAAAACTTCAACAAGCCTTTTCTGTAAATGATATCTCTCCACCTACTCCTGCTCAAAATAGCCTGATGCAATTGCTGGACAATCCTCTTCCTTCACTATTTTCTTTAGATCATAAAACCCCAAGCCCTATTCCTGACGAAGATCAGGATATGTTTTCTGATTTCATCTTTTAAATTAACTTCAATAAATATCCCTTTCGACTGACGTGTATATTTGAAATTATAGCTACCCCACAGTAAGTCAATTTAATTGGGGCGTACTGTTGGGCTAGTCTTGCAGAAAGAAATCCGACCTGAAGGCTTGCATTATTAAATAGGCTTTCATTTGCAAAGAGTACCGATTTAAAGGCTTGGATTGTGTACATTGGTTTTATTTCGTTTCAAACAACATGGAGTCGTGCTTGAATGCTTTAAATTCCAAAGCATTCCCTTCGGAATCATAAAAGAACATGGTTACTTGTTCCCCTGGCCTCCCTTCGAATCGTAGGTAAGGTTCGATTTCAAATTTGATACCTCCATCACGCACATTCTTTGCTAGTTGATGAAATTGATCCCATTCCAAGACCACTCCGAAATGAGGGATCGGTACTTTATGACCATCTACATGGCTTCTACTATCTACATCAGCTTTAGGATTCGGGGCTTTATGGCAAACTATTTGGTGACCAAAGAAATCGAAATCAATCCATTCATTCGGAGATTCCCTGCCTTGTGGACACTTCATGACGTTCTTGTAAAAGTGCCTCGCTCGTTCCAGATCTTTGACTGGGAAAGCTAAGTGGAATGGTCTTAGTGTAGAGAATCGTTTAAGAGATTGCATTTCAGTAAGCAAATTATTTGACAGTGTAAATGCATTTATTAATCAATCCGCTAAATCCTTTTGTCCATAGAAATTTGAAACTATTGCGATTATTAAAGTAGAGCCGATGAACTCGTCGCCAAATTCCAAGCTAGATCGCCGCTGTCGAACTTTTTGAACTAGTTTCCTTAGCGTATGGATATCATCTGCTTCAAGTAAATTATCGCATCGCAATAGCAGCGCATATATCCATTGATCCATATTTTTTTGGTAATTTGCATACCATTGTATATGGCATTCAAGTAACTTAATTGTCCTGTTCTGATCGAGAGCAGACAGATACCTAATAGACGGAGATTGATTCGAATTGTACATTAATTTTTTCCATTCCTGGTTATCGTTTTTTATCTTTGGTTTGGATTCTTTTGGAACGGCTGAAATCAGCTTTCGTAAGTTTTTGAAATCATTAATTCGTTCCTTTATCCAACCTTCAGAAGGCCGGTATTCTTGAGGAGCTTTGTAAGGATCTGTTGATTGATTAAATAAGTTGCGAGGATTATTTAGTAACATACTGGTTTTACCCAATATCTCTGATTTTGATGTAGTCCAGTCCGGTATTTTTGCTGCTTGTTGCCTTACTTGCGCCAGATACTCTTCGCCTGTCTGAGGTATCCGTTCTGGTGCTGTTCGTGCAACTGGCAACAAAGGTTTTACAAGCTCATCGTCCATTTTAAGTAAAAGAAAAATCAATTAAAATTCTCTTTTAGAACCCAAAAGTCAACTGCAATCTTTACCAGGTAAATAATTACTTATTGGCTGTTGTTCTTTATTGTTTTTTGAAATCACTTTTTTCACTTGTCCAACTTTAATGTCCAGACAATCACTCGCTCCAAGCAAAGCAAGGAATCAACTTGCAGATTCATTTGCTGGGATGAATATCAATGGGTTAGATCGTCGATCTACAATGGGATTGCGCTCCTCTATCACTGGTCGACAGAGTATTTACGGAAGACAATCACTCTCAATGAACACTCCTCAAATTGCCAAAGACCCACGTCCTATTAAAGATAAAAAGTAAACACGATTAATCTAGGTGGCAAACAAACGCTATTAACCGCTTAATCACCTTTCTTGTAAATTCTGGATATCCGCATCCTGTTTCTCCCAAATCACTCACTCCTCCAACTTCAAAGGACTTTCAAACCATATTCAAATTCCTCTATGCTCAGCTAGATCCTTATTACGAGTTTCAAAAGAAATTTGAAGAAGAAGTGCCAGTAATTTTAAAAGGATTGCGATATCCATTTGCCGATCAAATATCTAAATCCAATTTGTTCACTGTTGGGTCTCTTCACGCTTGGCCTACCCTTTTGGCCATGTTAATTTGGATGGTAATCTTGATTTTTATCTAGATGGAGTTAATATTATGCGTAGATCATTTGGATGAAGATAGCTCCGACTTGAATGAAAATGAGCAAGCGGAAAAGATGTTTTTTGAATACCTTACAAAAGCCTATTCATTATGGTTATCAGGAGCCAACGATTTGGATATTATCGACCGCGCTTTGCTTGAAAACTTTGAACGCAAAGATGAAAAAAACAAGAAAGAAATTGAAAAGCTTACCAAGGAATATGATAATTTGGAAAAGGAATGGAACACTTTAAGAAAGAGCGAGTCCCCACTCACGGTTCTGGAGCGAGAAGAAGCGCTTTTGCTATCTGACAAGGAAAAATTCCAGAGTTACATTGCTCACATTGAAGCTAAAAAACAGAAATTATATGAATCAGTGTTATTTTTACAACAAGAATTTGAGGCATCTGGTGAATTATATCTAATTGTAGAAGAAACAGTAAAGAACTTGACCGCAGAAAGAGCTCATTTGAACGCAACGGTTGATGCTCAAGAATTGTCACCTACTGATGTTGATCGCATGAATGCAGAAAGAGATCAGTTGTCAAAGAATCTGCAAAAGCTGAGTGTTCAATTGGATGATGTAAACAAAGCAGTATGGAACAAGGAGATTGCTGTTCAAAAAAAGATGGATTCTTTAGAAAGAAGCTGTGAAAAATTCAATTCTTTGCTCTACAAGCTTGATTTGCTGGGTAGAACCAATTCAAAGTTTTCCGCGTTGTCTCAGGAGTTGAAGATTGACGTACAACAATCCAAAGTAGATGCAATGGTTTCAATTAATTTAAGAAAGCAGGTCAAGGTAAAATCATATTAACAAGCCATCTCTTTTTGTTCTTATTGAAAGCTACAAAAATGCATTCTTTAAAATTACAGATGAATGTATTGCTTTATCGGAAAAGCTGGATTCTTTCAATTGGAATGTCATCAAGAAAAGGGAAGAAATCCAAAGCATCGAGTCGAAAATTCAACTGTTGAATGATAGATACAGTCAAGAGAAGGAACAGATTGGAAATGGTTTGATGAACACAACAAAAGAAATGGAAAATATGGAACGAGAGATTCAGCAATTGAAAAAGGAAGCTCATCAAATGATGTATTCTTCCCAACAAAAATTGCAAGTTGCTTCCAAAAAGTATCAAGAAACATTCAAGACTCTTAATGCTCAAAGAGAGCAGCTCATGGCCCAAGTGATCAAGTCCCTGACTGTTTCGTTTTCGTTTGAGCAACATGTTTCCCATAGTTTGAATGACTTTGAACGACAGTGTCAAGAAGAATTAGATAATTTGACAGCTATCGAATTTTAATAAATTTTCTTTAAGGTATATTCACAATAGTAGTCCAATGTTTCCTTTCACTCCCTTCTCTAGCCCAGAGTTCAATCAATTTAGGAGAATCGCTAGATATAGCAGTTGGCAGTAATGTTTCAATTATATGATAAACAAATTTGGGTTTCCTTTCATTCAAACAGTCTATATGAGTAATTGTTACCATTCGATGGTGGTTTAACAAAGTCAAACTCGACATCTGGGTTTCTTTGATGCCTCAGCTCCAATTCGCCTTCCTGATATTAATCTGGGATTACCTTTCGGAAAATCAGACATGTAGATTTACTCTTGTTGAAATACTTTGACGGCTGCACTGCTATAGTGTTGTCCAAGTTTTTCTTTACCCAAGCAATATTTTCTACATATCTATAGCCCCACTTTTCAGTAACTTTAATCAATTTCGCCTGAATTAAAATATATTACATAGAGCTCCTTTTCAACCCAAATAAATAGAAATCCTGATGTGATTAGATTAGGAATTTTCAGGTTTGCCTCGGATTAATAAAAAGTACGAATTGCTCCATTGTGATTCTTCCTTCTCTTGGGATTTCGCCATCTAATATGAATGGTGGGTCCATGTACACTGCTTGAAAATCACTTCCAAGCTGTTCAAAATCAAACGACATAATATCAGCCTTGATTAGATTATAGCTTTCCAGTGGGATATCTTTTTTCTGTTCAATAATTCTTGCCCAAGATCGCGATAAAGGAGCTGCAGGAATTCTAATGTATGTTGGAAGGTTTGGATCAGCAATCTGCACGCGTTTCTTTAAGCAAAAGTAGTTGCCTGTGCGATCTTGTACTTGTACTGACATTACTTTGTACTTTGCCAGTAAGCTTGGCTTTTCCTTTTCCACTTTTTCCGGTTTCTCTCTTTTTTTCTTTCCTTTCTGCTTCTGATCCAGTAGAGAATCCCAGAATGCGTCGTCAGCAATTTGATAGTCGCTGAATTAATAGAGATTTACTCTTCTTCGTTCCATTCTTCATCAATCCCATTTTCATATCTAAATATTTCCAGAGCATTATACTCCTCATCCAACCGGGCAGATTTTAAAGTAAATGCCGAAGTCCGTTTAAATACTTCTTCCAATTGCTCTGTAGTAAGCCCATCCTCTTCCTTGATGTTTGATTCGTTTTGAAAGTCTTCCAATTCTTTAAACTTTTTCATGATCGCCTCCACCGACTCTTCATCCTCAGCGTATCCGACGTACCATGAGGCACTGATTTCGCTCTTTCGTTTTTTTGAATTTCGTTTTCTGGTAATCATTTATAGATCAGGAAACAATTCCAAACTTGTCCGAGAATCGACCAGTGAGCTCAGTAATAATTTGCAAGCTTGATGGGAATATAAAAATTATTTCTAAATTTATTTTGAGCAGTTTTGATTCTATTGCCAAACACAAATCTGTATATCAGCAGAGTATCTCTATAGTTGATAGATCCATAAGAAATCCTTTTTATTACTGCCGAATGGGTTTGTTCCCACCTTGACCCAAGGCATTGTAAGATTTTTCCGACTTTTCTCCAAACTAAATGTCAAGCATTCTCTTTTACCTCGCTGCGGTAAATGCCATCAACCTATTGCCTCAACAGGATATGACAACCAAGCAAGGGATTTGTGCCGAACAGCTGTCCTATTGTTCAGTGTCTTGCTTTACTTCAGTTACTGTGAACACCTGTGATCCAAACACAATGTTCTTTCAATGTCAATGCAATCCATCCAATGGAGCTGCTGTAGATCCTAATACTGGCTTGCCGCTTCCTAGAGGGGTGTCTCCTACACTCAACTTCCATGCCATGCCAGTGCAATTCTATGAATGTCAGGCAGAAGATCTCAACTGTGTCAACGGCTGCGTCGGATCAAGTGATATTGCAACTTGCAGTGCAAACTGTCACTCTAAATTCTCTTGCGGCAGTAACAATGCTGGGGAAACTTTGTCTCTCGGGCAAATAGGGGCAGCTGTCGTCAACAACAGCACTACTGGTTCTAATAATGGCACCGCTGGGTCTACTAACGGTACTACCGGGTCTTCTAATGGCTCTACTGGCTCAGGAACGTCCAAGAATGCCGGAGAAGATCTTAGTGTATCTGGATTCCTTGGATTGGTTTTGATGGGGATTGCTTATATTTTTGCTTAAGATTTGACTTTTTAATTTTAAATTCTCTTTATATATTCATTATTTTGATTCTGCGTTCAGTGCAGACAACTGCATTAGAGAATTTCGGTATTCAATCATCTGATCTATTTCTTCTTTCAATTCTTTGTTAGAATCCAGCTGTTCTTTTGGTAGTAACTGCAGCATCCTTTCTATGCTTTTGGTAGAGAGAATTGGTCGGTGCCTAATAACCGCGGTTCGATATTCTTTGAATTGGTTGATCAATAGCGAATACTTTCTTTCCAATAGCTCAATCTTCCTCTGCTGCTCTTGGCACAGAAGTTGCAGCGCATGATGGTCCTATCTTAATGAAACTTACCTGGTCTGAATACTCTATTATAGATTTATATTCTTTTAATTGGCTTTGCAGTAAATTTAATAGAGAATCCGAGGCAGATATGCTGCGGTAAGCAGATTTTGTTGGATAAGAATAGCCAGATAATTGCATAGACTCCATTGATGCGTTATAAAACTCTTTCATACTTGTGAAATCCAAGCCCTCTATGCGTGCTAATAATTCTGAATCAGACATTTCGTAAAATACGCGAAACACTAGAGATAAATATTATATTATGTTAATGACTAAGGGATATTTTCAATATCTTTCTGGATAAATTCAATCAAACCAGATTCAACGATTTTCGAAGGATCCTTTTCTTTTAATTTTCCATTCAGCAGTAGCTTTGAATTTACTAAAGTCAAGATATGCTCTTCCACGGTATCTTTTAAAATTAATCTATATATAGTAACAGGTTTTTTCTGTCCAAGCCTGTGGGCACGGTCTTCTGCCTTCTATTAGCATTAATTTACCTGAATATCGTTATGAGGATTAAAGTCCATATCGTATATAATTACATTGTTGGCAGAGGTTAAATTGATCCCTAAACCACACGCTTTCGTTGAAAGTAGAAAAACTGTGATTTCAGGAGTTTTGTTGTAATCGTCAATCAATTTGATTCTGTCTGCACTGGGAGTAGATCCATCTAGCCGAAGAAATCTAATATCCATACTATTGAGCACCAATTCAAGTATATCAAGCATCATGACAAACTGACTAAACAGCAATACCCGCTCCCCGTTAGATTTTAGAGTTTTTAGCAATTCGGTAAGACAGGATATCTTTCCAGAGTTGAGCCAACTGCTTTCTTCAAGTCGGAATTTGGATAGTCGAGAAAACTTTGAGCACAACCGATGAATTTCGAAATCATTCATTATTTGAAGATCTTCATACACATATTGCTCCTTGCTGTCCAGAAATTCAGGTTCCTAACATCAACAAGAATTACGTTCATCAATACTTTTGCAATCGCTTTCAGAGTTTTATCTTTGTAGTTATATCGTACGAGCAATTGGTGGTTTGATAGCTTTCTCAATTCCATCAATACATTTGCAAGCTTTTGAGAAGAATCTTTAGATGATAACAGAATATTCTATGTCAATATAAATATACATCGTAGAGCTCAGTCTGAATTTGATTCCTATAGCAGTATTCCGTTTTGTATATTTTAGGTGGCAAACTGCTTTGAACATCCTGTTTCAATCTTTGTAGAATAAATGGTGTCATCATTTTCTTTGCACGCTCAATTTGTAATTTAGATATAACATCTTTGTAAGACTTGCTTTTTTGATCATCAAATATAATGGATAACTGATCAAAACAAGGTCCAAATAAATTAGGCATTATAAAGGTGAGCAAAGCTAACAGCTCTTTCAAATTGTTTTGCAACGGAGTGCCTGTTAAAAGTAATCTAAAAGGTATGTTTAGATTTTTTAAATGCATTGCCCTTTGAGAAGAGGAATTTTTGATCATATCTACATTATCGAAAGATTACGTCCTTCATCTAAAATCAACGTTTTGCATTTCAATGATCGCAAAAATCTCCTATCCATAGTTCCTGAGGCTTGATTATACGTTGTAACTATAACATCCAAGTCTTGGCTATCCAGTATTTGCATTTGTAAATCTCTTCGCTGATTTTGATCTCCAGTGTAAGCAATTACATTTAAAGAAGGTACCCACATATGGAGCTCTCGAACCCAATTGTCTATTGTTAACAGATATATAACCTAAAACAGTAGCAGGCACAATAATCAAATTCAATCCGCCTTCTCCTTTAGATTTGAGTAAGCCCAAAAAAGTAACTATTTGGCAACTTTTTCCTAGACCCATTTCGTCTGATGTCAGTTTCGTTTTACCAGCAAGAATCCCTCCCAGTCCTTTCACATACAGCAAGTATAGCCAACTAACACCAATTAGTTGATAAGGAAACAGCTTGAAATCTTTTGTTACAAATTCTGGTTGGCTGTCCAAACACTGGTACTTGCAAGATTTTGATTTTGAGTTCCAGGAATCTAAAACACTTTGAATTTCTTGACTAACATCATCGCAATGTATAAATATATCTTCCACATTTTGAAATTCCAGCAGCTTTGTATAATGCTTGGTGATAAGCTTCTGAACACCTTTATCTACAGCCTCCAACCAATCCGCGTAAGAACTTTGCGGTCTGTGGTTGATAATATTTTGAGCTTGATTTTCACTACACAACAATGATTCCTGAATATTCCCCAAACTTTCAGTATTGAGCAATTTTGTAATCAATTCTCCAATATGTTGATCAGCATCATCATCACTTTCAACAATATTTGGCTTTGATTTTTCTGCAGGAATATCTTGTTCATGAACAGTTTTTTGTACTTGAGCAACCACTTCAATATCAGGAGTTGACTGAGATTTCAGTTGATCTTTACGAACCAGCCTCCTTCTTTTCTTTGGAAAATCATCTTCAGAATCAATCTCTATTACAGGTTCGTCAAAATCTATTAATTTACTAGAAACAGAGCTCAAAGTACTTTCCGCTGTTCTACCTGAATAGTTATCACCAAGGAAAATATTCTCTTCGTCAATCTTATCCTGATCCAATACGGGTATATCAATTTCTTTTTTCATTTTGGAATTGCTAGGTAAATCGCAAGTCCCATACACGTCCTCAAATAAATCAGATGCGGATTTGAGTGATTGTTCGTAATCTGCGAATAGAGGCACTCTATTGGGCTTGGTGATCTTTTTGTTTTCAGCCAGCGGTGTCTCTGGTATAATGATAATTGGTTTGTCTGGGGATGAAAACATTTCTTTTGATCTTCAAATTTTTCCTTTTTTAAAAAAAATGTTTGGACTCGTAAAGAACCTTACTTTTCAACCAAATATGATTGTCAGAGGGGCCAAATATGCAACGCATTTCCAGAAGCTTCCGTCCTTTATTCTCCCGAAATATTCCAGGAAAAGTCAAGGGCTGGTTCAAAAATTAAAGGTTTATACTCACTAACGATTGATGAAATTTTTTAGACTAAAGAAAGGGAAATCACAGCAGAGACCAAGAGCGCCTGCATATGGAAGAAACGATTTAATACTATCAAAAATGAATATATAAGATTTAGCTTAATTGTGTTTTTATGAACGAAGTAACGGAATACAGTCAGAAATAGAGAGCAACCCAACTACCTGATCATGGTTCTCAACAACCCAAATTCTATGGCTTCTTGTTGCAATCATTTTCTCCATGGCAAAAATTAGAGTAGTCTCTGGTCCGACAACATAATTTGGAACGCGAGTATCTTCAGAGTGATCCAAGCTTTGCCTCTTTCGAATATCTTGGAAAAATTGCTTGCAACTGTTGGTCAACAACTTTACTCCATTTGTTTCGGCTAGAATAAGCTTGATGTCGGATAAACTAATTGATCCTCGCAGCTACAATCAGTTCTTTTTTACAATTCCGTTTTCCAGGATAGCAACTGAAGAAATTTGATGAACGTGCATGCGATAGAGAGCGTCAATCACAGTGTTCTTCTCATTGACAAAGATTACGTTTTTTCTGATTACCCCAAGCTCCTTGATGCTTTTGTTACCCAACTCCCAAATGGCACCCTTCTCTTTCTTGAGCCCAAATTTGTAAACTACGAGAGCTGCTAAAGCAGTTTGGGAAATAACTCCCCGGAAAGTATTCCCATCCAAAACCGCCAATCTATGGCATTTAGACCGAATAAATTCATCAAGAACATCTAGCAGTGGTGCATCTTTTTGGATGGTGACCAATTTTTTATGAGTGGTCAAACTAGAGAGAGGATCACTGGTTGTAATTACATGAGATAAGATATCCTTAACAGTCCACTCTGGTTCATCCATATTTGCCAAAGTAATGTTGTTCAAAGCCTGAAGAAGGTAAACCAAAAGATCGAAATAGTCAAGTTGACCTAGGATATTACACTTTGCTTACCGATTAGTTTGTCACCCTCAAGAATAGGTGCGGAAGTGATCCTGTTAACGGCTAAAGTATGGCAAGCTTCTCGGACAGACAACCTGGAATCCAAAGTAATCGGTTTGACTGGCACTGCTCCGTAGTGGGAAATTTGAGAAAATAAAGTAGAGCCTGGAGTAATAAGATCGACGCACTTGTGATCAGTCAGGGCTTTGTGGAGTTGATTATTGGGCATTAGAATTTTTCTCGCGTTTTGGTTTTTTATAATAAAAGGATTACTCATCATTACTAATTGTTTAAGGGAATGGTCAAACTTAACTTTGAGCCCAGGAACGTTGGAAATAGAAATGAATCTAAATATGATTATCAAAGACACCAATACTACTTATCCTCTATATTGTATTATATTATGTCACACTACGCTAACCATTGTTCCTTTTTGGCATAATACTCATCCAGCCGCTTCAACGCATATCCAATATAATCAAAGTCAATCACGCTGATTTCTGCTTGAATCTAGATTAACGCTAACTTACCAATGCCCAGAGAGACCAAAAAAAGTGCGAAGCGAGGGAGAATGCCAAAACTTCTCTGTAGATGGTATGTAATTCTGCATCAGATACAATTTCTTGGCCATCTTTTTCTTTCAGATAGGCTTTGATCCATTCTTTTTGTATCTGCTCGTTTGGATATTTGGTAAAATCGCAATCAATTCCACCAAATTCACAGAAAAAGTTTCCGATATCAAATCCTCGGTAATTGTGACAACCATATTCATAGTCTATCAACGAACAACAATCTAATATTAAATACAGATTACTTTGCTCTGGGTCATATATTAAATTTGCGGCATTCAGATCATTGTGGCAGAATACTACTGGTGATTCAAGCTTTTCAAGGTGAGATTGCAACTCGACCAATTCCTCACGCAAAAGGTTGAGGTTGTAACCAGATTTTTTCAACCTTTCTTGCTTCTGAGAGTTGCTATATGTTTGCGGGACGGCATCAGCCCATTTCCACATTGTTGTAAAAAGCTGTGGTTTCGCATTTGGGTCCACCAAACTGTTGTGCCATTTCGCCACAGCCTTTGCAATCAATTTACTCTTGTGGTTATCGAGCATATCTTGTTAGATATTTAGTTACCTTTAATGGTGTATACTTGGCCATTTACATATCCGTAAACTATTCCATTATTGAAGCTGCCATATAATGGCGGACATAACCCCTCAGCTGATAGAGCTCTAATGTTCTATATTAGCAAAATGCTACCAGAATTTCTTGATTTCTATCAATTAGAACCGAGGTTCCTCTTCCGTAAGTACGGATGAGAATGGATTGTTTGGTCTCTTTATGGGTAGCTTTTACTAGTTGATTTGTTGTCCCGTCAGTGCAGCGAGATAATTTAACATCGTTTTCAGTCCAATCGGCGAAAAAGGCGTTAACAACAATTTGGGTGTCCTTAAGCAAGAATTCCGGATTAATCGTTAAATCAAAATGGGTTAAACCAGTTTCGGTAGAGTAGGTGGATATTTGGTCGTCATCTTGAACAGTTTCATTGTAATATTTTTCAGACATTTTTTTAAAAATCTGAAGCTAGTTTTTTTCGCTTGACTTTCTATCACGTGAATTTTTAGTGGTACCGTCCGCATTGGTGTGCTTATGTAAGGAACAGGATGAAAATCTTGCGGCACAGCAGCAAAGGAACTGTCAAAAAATATCCAAAAAGAATTTATATAAAGTATATTAAAGTTACATTAACCATTCATCTTTCTTTCTGTAATATTCCTGCAAGCGCATTACAGCATATTCAATATAGTCAAAATCGATATCACTAATTTCAGCTTGAATCTAAAATTAGAACCCTATTACCAATGCCCAGAGAGACCAAAAGAAATGAGCGGCAAGGGAGAAGGCCAAGACTTCTCTATAGATGGCATCCAATTTTGCATCACTGACTACACCTTCCCCTTTAGCGCTTAGATATTCTTTCAACCAAGCTTTTTGGAATGTCTCATCAGGGTATTTTGTCCAATCACAGTCAAATCCTCCAAATTCGCAGAAATGGTTGCCTATATCGAACGCACGATAATTTGGACAGCCGTATTCATAATCAATAAATGCACAAGTATCTAAATTAGAAATAAAGCACCTCGCTCCGGATCATAAATCAAGTTGCCTGATAACAAGTCGTTATGGCAAAATACGACAGGCGACTCTAACTTTTCCAAATGGGATTGCAATTCAAGCAATTCTTCTCGAAGCTGGTTAAGTGTAAATCCAGAATCTTTGAAGCTTTTCTGCTTGTCAGAATTGCTGTAGGTTTGCGGAACAGAGTTGATCCATTTCCACATCGTCGTGAAGAGTCCAGGTTTGGAATTCATATCTTTTAGACTGTTGTGCCATTTTGCCATAGTTTTAGCTACCAAGCCTGATTTGTGCTTGTCACTCATATCTTTTACTGAAAACACTTCGCCAGCAACATACCCGTAGACAATGCCGTTGTTGAAACGACCATATAAAGGTGGACATAAACCTGCTTCCGACAAGGCAATAATATTCTATTGTTAAAATAGCTTACTAAAATCTCCTGTGGTCGGTTGATAAGGACACTGCTTCCACGCCCATAAGTACGGATTAAAATAACTTGCTGTGATTCCTTGTGCGTTGCTTTTACAAGTTTATTTGTAATTCCGTTGGTGCAAACTGATAGAACCAAGTCATCTTCAGACCACTCTGGGAAAAGAGCGTTAACAACAATTTGACTATCTTTCAAAAGAAATTCGGGATTAATAGTAAGGTCTAATTGCGGTACCATTGATTCCATTGAGTTGAGTGATTGTCTGTCTTCTTCTTGAATTTGTCTGTCTATTACGAGCATTTTTTAAAAGCTTTTTTTTCGCCAGACAGTAACTTAATCGCGCCACACCAGTTGACCCTGTTTCATCAATCACAAAAGGAAATGGACAGATGGTAAATCCTGTGCTGGTTGCGAACTGTTTTTCGCAACAGATAGAGCCACACTATATCTGAGTTACAAGCAGTTTACTCGCCATAAAAATTTCCTAATTTATGGACAAAGAAATTAAAGAGGAGCAAAAACATTTCCACAAGGTAATTGAAGCGTTCGCTGGGTATAGAAAGCATTCCGGCTCTATCCTCAACTACAAAATCAAAAACCTGCAAGTGATTCCTATTCATTTGAGAGAGAAGATGATTGCGAGATTAACCAAGCACACTGAATGCATAAATATCAATTCATATTTATTTCACCGAATCATTGAAGAGCATCCAGTGTTTATTGAGAGGCAGGAAGACCTACAGTTAGACCCAATCTCTGAACAGGATCACGACAAAGTTCGCTCCACTCTAAAGCAAATTGTTAGGGATTGGACAACTGATGGTGAAGTGGAAAGGAATCAAACTTACTTGCCAATATTGCAACTACTGGAAGAACTTTATGGAGATATTCCTGTTGAAAAAAGGTATATCCAGTTAATTTAGGGGGGAAATTAAGGTGCTATGTCCTGGGGCAGGTCTTGGACGATTGGTTTTTGAAATTGTAAAGAAAGGATTTTCAAGCCAAGGAAATGAATATTCCTTTTATATGGTAGTTCATGCTAATATCAGCTGTTGGCTTCGAATTTCATCTTGAACCAAATTGAAAAGCCTCATTCTGTTACAATTTATCCTTACATCCATCAGTTCAGCAATATGCCATCAGCAGATATCCAAACGAAAGCATTGACCTTCCCCGATGTTCAAATTTTCAATTCATTTCCGAAATCTGCAGACTTTTCCATGGTTGCGGGTGATTTTACAGAAGTTTATACAGAAAAACATCAGGAATCCGCTTGGGATGTTGCGGTTACGTGCTATTTCGTGGATACTGCGAAAAACTTGATTGATTATTTAACAGTGCTAAGATATTGTTTAAAAAACGGTGGGAAATGGATAAACTTGGGACCGCTGCTCTACCATTTTGAAGGATCCGATAATTCGTTTGAATACACGTTAGAAGAGTTCAAAGACCTGGCAGAGGCATATGGCTTCAGTATTAGGAAGGAATCCAAGATTGATTCGACCTATTCCGCATGTCCAGAATCAATGATTCACTACACTTATCACAACTGCTTTTTTATGGCAACATTGAATAAAGATTAGCAGCCTACGCTTTATTTACTACTGTATCCAAAATCATCTGCAGCATCTAACTGCTCCCTTCTCTTATATGCAATTTTTACAACCTTTGACACTGCTAAAAATCCAAAAATAAGGGTCATAATAATCCACTTGAATAGAATATCCAATGGGAATTCTGCATAAACACATAATCCTCCTACAGTAAGGGCAAGTCCAGTATTGACAACCACAAGAGCAATAACTGTATTCTGTATGTTGGACCTTCCGATAAACTGGTCAAAAAGAGCGTTGATTGGTTCCGGAAATGGGAGAAATGCTAAGATAACAAGTGCAGACCACCACACAATGATTAATATGATCTCCAACTGTGCTGGACCTTCATACAATTTCAATTCATTTGATTTGCGTCCTGGCGGAATATAAGTTTTGTCTACTTCTTGATTCTACCATCAAATTACTATTACCAATCTGATTCCGCTCTCTGCTTCTTTTACTAAACTCTTCAACTTCTGGTGAATCTGATTTGCAGTTTGTGCTCGCTGGCCACTAAATTGAACCATAATTTCTTTTCTTTGCAATCCCTGGTCGGTTCTTTCAACATATTCCATAGTACATCCTATTATGAGCAATACGCACCTGTCGCATCAATATCAGACATAACTGCTCCGATTGCAGATTTGGCGTTTCCGAAATATCTGCAAAATAGAATTAAAACGTTAGGCTTGGTATTGTATTCTTCTAAAATTTCCTTAAATTCTGCTTCAGTGATCATTTTTTGAAAAAATTGAAATATGGGTCTGACTGGAAGTCAATCAACTGACCAAGCAATAGCTGGATTTATCGCTGGGGCATCTTCTACTTTGTTAATGCATCCATTTGATGTGCTTAAAACTAAAATGCAAGTGAAAGAAAATTCAAAATTTGGTCTTTGGAATATTATTAAGGATATAAATAGAAAGGAAGGAGTAAGGGGATTCTATAGAGGAATTTCACCGAATTTTGTTGGTACTACGGTTTCATGGGGAATGTACTTTTTTTGGTACACACATCTCAAAGATTTACAAAGAAACTTTAGTACAAACTCTGAAAAAAAATTATCGCCAATTGAACATCTGCTTGCATCGGCAGGGGCTGGTAAATTCAAGTTGATAATCAGGTATTTTAACTTCTTTGGCTACCAATCCAATCTGGGTAGTCAAAACCAGAGTATTTACACAATCAGCAAAAGATTCAGAAGCATATAACGGCGTTGTCGGTATTCATTTAATAATGTAGACGGATTGAGAAAAATTTATAGAGCAGAAGGAATAGCAGGATTCTATCGAGGAGTATCTCCATTTTAACATAGATTGTTCCAGCCCTGTTTGGTGTGTCCCATGGCGCAATCCAATTTATGGCATATGAGGAGTTGAAAAGCCGATATTCTGATGAATCCGTAAGTTTCACTAATTGCTAGGCTCTGAATACAATAGGATTAGCTAGCACTTCAAAGTTAATTGCAGCCCTATGCACATATCCTTACCAATTGGTGAAAGCAAGAATGCAAGTGGAATCAAAGTATGTCCAACATCAATACTCAACGGTTTATAAATCATGTACAACAATTTACAGAAACGAAGGAATTGTTGGATTTTACAAAGGTTTAGGAGTTAATGTTGCAAGAGTCCTACCAGGAACTTGTATTACGTTTTTAGTGTACGAATCATCTGTCAAATTATTCAAAAATCTATAAATAGACTGGATAGCCCTTATTTATATTACAATATAGATCAAAGTTCTATTATTAGTATTTTCTATTATTCATTTTTGTTTACATAGCTATTTTTCATCAAAGAATCTCTGCTGTTAAGGAACTTATCAATTCCAGTAATATAGCAATCGCCGCATTAAGACAGATACTCTGTATTAGTCAGTAAGATCAATAAAGACAGAAATTTTATTGTGGTATCTGATGAGAAAGAATTACTTTTGCAAGCATAAAAAACAGTTTTAGCTTGAATTTCTTCAGGCTATTTGCAAATAGAAGTCTCCCTCCTTGCTTTAAAGGAACAATTCCCTTAAGCTATATGAGGTCTTAGATCTTTCACCAACAAGAATATGAATATACAGACATTTTTGATCTGAATACTATAAATTATTCTAACCAAGCTTCCATAGACTAATGTACTCAGTTTCCATACAATGATGCATTGAAATGCCCAATATGAAAGTTTATTCTGAACAGGGAAATTCAATAAGCTTTCTACTAATGCAATTTCAAAAGAGGTAACATAAATATAAATCACATCCAAACAGTGAACTTTTCAAAGTCAATTTTTAATTCATCAAATAATAGTCAATTTTCTGTAGAAATCGATAACAATAGAGATTAGTGGGCTGTTGCTAAATTACATTCGAGTGTTTCAATGGAGAACGCAATATTATTTGAGTCCATTTTCAGTTCTTCCAGGTAAACCTGATACCTATTTCAATATATTCATTGATCACCTTCAAAGAATTACTAGACAATCCGGTATGCAATTGAATTACAATATCCTTTCAGAAAGCATTTCAACATTATTTTAGGCAGCTAGCGGGGTATTAAACTAAATGAGATTAAGTTGAAATTTAAGTCTGAGGATTAATGCGACAAAAAGGGGTTGTTAATCTATAACTCACAAATTGATTTAATCAGATCTCCCTCTAAACTTTACAACGATCTAGCAGATTATTTTGAATGGTCACTAAAATTTGATATGTATATTTCTCAGAATAAAAGGATGAAAACTACACAATCAATAAAAAAACACTGTTTTTGGAAACTACTATATTTGGTGAAGATCATCCCTTTCTTAGAATCCCCACCGCTATAGTACGACTGAGGTCCTATTCTATTTTTGGGTTAGGTGTATTCAAATTGAAATTAATACTACTTGAAATATGATAGTCTAGTAACAATAATATTTTCATTAGATGATGTGGAAGGATAGTTTTTAAACTCTACCAGTGATGGTAAGTGTAAAGTAAACAGAAAAAAAGAAACTGAACCAAATTGAAAGTAAAATGATACCACTAAAGTACAACTTGATTTTCTCAAAAAACAATTTTCTTTTATATGAACCGCCATTTCTCCCCAACTCATTTAAAATAATAGGATTTGAATTTTATATCATATTTAATCGTAACATTCAAATAGAAAAGAAATGAATCTCTGTCAATGATATATTCAGTCATTCATTCTCGTGAATTAACAGGATTACTCTTAGATCACTATTCTAGATTGTATTAATGCACTTTTGTAAAATTTTCACATAGCATAGTTACATTGCGTGTTTTCATGAAAAATAGCTTATGAGGTAGATATGTGTGAGCTTAAATTTTATTGTAAAACGATAAATGCTTGACATAATAAACTTTGTGTTGATTCTGTCAGGCATGAATTTATATATAGTATTGCCGAGCTGTAGAGGTAGTAATGTTTTTGTTTTATATCTTTTTAATTTCATTAATTTTTTCAAGTTTAAAGTAAATGTTCATAGTACATTCTGAATCATTGAAATTGGTAATCCTCGATTTTGATCATTTTGGCAACCAACATCTATATATTAATGAGATACATATCTCTTCGATGGAAAAATGATTTCGATATTTCATCAATTCGTATATGCACTTGCAAAATTGATTTGTCTCTTATTCGCTATTGGATAAAGTTTCGAATATCGGTGTTAAAGTTATCAGGATATGTCATATTCGTTGGATATTATTCGGCTTTAATTTTTATACAATACCAACAATTAACCCAAACTGCAGGTTTTAAAGAATGCATCTAACAAAATAATTTGTAATAGGGAGAAAAAGTAGGTTTTAGTATGCACTCTTTTTTATTGTGCAGTTAATGATCTGATTTCAATTGTTGTGCATTCTACAAACAAGGACTGGGTATCATATAAACTTCGTGAACAGTTCCTTTGTTGCATAGATATTCAACAAAACGGGGTAAGATGCAAGTATGTTTGGAAGCTCGAATGTTAATATGCCACAATTATGGATTTGGAAATTTAAAAAGTTGGTATTTTCAAATACATAAGAGAAATAACTGTACGGTACAAAGCCCATCAGTAGTTAACATTATCTTGTCCATAATGGATATTACTATTGCTTAAGTCATCACTTTAGTGGTTTCCTTATTAGAATGCTATTTTCTCTACCAGCTTACGATTTATTCCCACAGCACATAATGATTATTGTAATTATTTATATAGGTAACCCATCGACATTTACAGTATGACTGTGTTTTAGCAAAATAATGATTGGCATTTCAAACAGTTGCAATCATCATACTACTGTTGATACATTATCTACTGGAATACTTGTAATTCAATTGATATTATTGTGAAAAGTACATCACTAATCTGAGTTCAAAAGCAGATTGTGATAGTGAACCATTAATGAAATACAATTTGTCGAAATTAATAATGTTTTACTTAATTTGATCGTAAAGTTACAATTCTATGTGCTGTTTCCATAGCAGATTTTTGGAAAGATTCATTTCTGAATTTCATGCAAAGAACATATGCAAGCTGTGAAAGAAATATTGTCCAAACTTTCGTTGTTTGATTCCACAGTGTAATATTAGAGCCTACCTCATACAAGTCCTGCCGATTATGACTAATTATGTTGATGAAGGACAAAAAGTAGATTTTGTTTTTCGCAACATAATATTTATTTTAAACCCTATTTGGCCTTGCTGGTTTTAATATGGGAGGAAGATTGCTGAGCTTCATGGGCAAAGCAAGATTGAGCATATCCAGCAAGAGCGGCTCCAGTAAGGTCCCCTACCCAGTATATCCAGTGATTCTTCCACCCTTGTCCAGATACTAATGCAGGTCCGAAAGCTCTTGCTGGATTGAACGCTCCACCTGATACCGTCCCCCCAATAAAGCACAAGAATCCAAGTGTAAAGCCAATAGCTATTGGAGCAAAACCAGCTTTTGTATTTCCTGAAGTTGTCTAATATTAGAGAAATTTTACATAAATTGTCAAGTTATTTCCACTATGTTCTTTCTTGTTTTCATCAGCAGTTGCAACTTTGACCCCTTTTGTATCGACTGCAATTAGCAAAATTTACCAGTGTCGAATGCAGTGGCGAAAATTACATATACCAAAATGAATGTCAGGATCAACTCCATAAAGAAAGCATTAACAATATGTGATTCAGGGTGCAAATCAACAACAACAAAGTCTGGAATACTTTGGGCGCTGTTCCCAATTCCTGGGAACACAACTAAAAGGGCCAAAGTGGCAAAAACAGCAGCAAAAAGCTGAATACCAATATAAGCAACCCCTATCGTTAGATTCAACTCACCTTTGCGGACAGAAACTTTTCCAGTAACCATTGTCGCGAATGTTACTGCAGGGTTAAAGTGGGCACCAGAAACATCGGCAAAGGAGTAAATCAAGGCAACAGCAGAAAACGCGGTGGCAATTGCGCTTAATACTAAGCTTTCTGGGACTTCTTGGCGTCCGTTATTTACTGCAGTCGCCATAGCGATAAATAGAAATAGAAAGGTCACCAATCCTTCACCGAACACGGCCCTTAGCAACTATGTCAGTTACGAAATTACAATTCTTTTCTTTTCTGTCATTTCAAGGTTGAATGTAGTAATTTCATGATAAATTCCTTTCGCCCAATCCACTGGGTTCCAAGACCACTTTTCTTCTAGTGGAACCTGTTCAACGTCATCAAAGTCTTGAACTCCACCTTCTTCAAGCTTGTCTGGACTATGAGCCGCAGAATCTTTAATTTCAGCAAAACCACTTTCTGCCATTTAAAAGACAACTTTCATTTCAAACGCGACAGGTATGAGTTCATGATGTAATATAAACAAAAAGTCACGTTAGAACAAGATAAATTGCAGCTCATTTATTATTTTCAACCTTGCTTCCCTAACTCTGCCTTCTTTAACAGTCTTTTTTCAGCGGTGTAGAGCAATCCGTCCACCATTCCAGCAACAGTAAATACTCCCCCTACAATAGCACACAAATCTGTTACAAAATGAGTGAATGGCTTGCGGTACTCTTTATATTGAATAAGCATTGGAGAAATATCATAATTAAAAAATACACCTATGATTAGAGTTGATTACCAGGCATAGTAGTTGGGATATTTCCAAACATAGGAGTAACATCTCTTTGATGCTCAGTAGCAGCAAATTGATTAGTAAGAAGTTTGGACCCATTCCTGTATGTAAATTCAGTAGAAACAACTTTAACATAATATTGGAACGTATTATATGCTTTGATTAGGATACTATTACCTCCAGTAGCTTTCTTTGACACACCGTCTAGTGGATTTGTGAAGCCTCCGTTCTGACCAAAAGATAAATGGTTGATTGTATGTGTGAAATCCCAGTCCTGCTTATGATTGCGGTAATCATTCAAATCGTGCGCATGCATACCTTGAATCTCAAAGGATGGCCCTGGCGCAAAATGGAAGTTTCCCTGAACTTTACTGACTTGAACATAACCAGAGAGATTACATCCTTCATGAGCCTGTTCTTTCACCATTTTAGAATATCCTTCGTGAACACACTGTTCATATTTATCTGGATCTTCAAATCCCCATCCTGATTTTTGATATGCCAACCTCACGTCGTCACATGTGTTACAGCAACCACTATTGGGCATAGCAGCGCCATAGCAACTTCCACAATATCCTGGAGTAAGTGTTTTGTTTCTTGCTTCATTCATTTCTTTGTTTGCATCTCCGAGGGCTAGATTAAAATAGAAATACTTCCTCTCTTCTTTTCAACTAGTTTCCCATTTGGATCCAATCGAGATTTATGCATTAGATGGTCGGCACCATTCTGATGCTCACCAGCAACGTCCATGACATCAATGCTTAGCAAGAAACATGGGATTTTAGGAAAGGTCATGTCAATGTTGATTTGCATCTTGTCCATCCTGGAGGTATCAACAACTAACGACGGAACCATTTCCACATTTAACCAATCGGCAAACTCTGAGAAAACCAAAAAGAATATAATGAATGTCGACACAAGTGTTACTGAATCAAATTTCCATTACCTGATGCTCCTGTCAAAGTTTTAATCCTGAAATCCTCTAGAGGTTTTGCATATGCGTCATAGCTCTTCAATGTGGAGAGAATTTCGCTTGCGGGGGAAGAAACTTGGGGAACCACTCGTCGTCGAAGATCCATTGTGATTCTGAAAAAGCAACAAAATTTCTAATGTAAAATTATTGGGTAGAAATTATATTAAGAATCAACCTCCATAACTACGCGCTCAACGTCTTGTTCAGGCAATGCATAAATCCTTTCCGAAGTGTTATTAGACTGATTGACAATCAACACCTTATTTTTCGACGTTGTTTTCGCTGGATGGAAGAAATGGCAGTCTGGCCGCTTGCAGTATGAACCATACTTGCAAGGAATTGTAGCGACATCAGGAACTGTAGGTGCTGTCTTTTCGGTATTTTCTTCACCTTGGGTGTTGTCTGGGTGAAAGAATGTGCAAAACGAGTTTAAACAATTTGGGTAAAATTTGCACTGAACTGTACTGAGCGATAACACCGCTGGGGAAGGGTGGGCAAACGTGCAGTTAGGATTAAAGCAATTTGCTTTGAATTTGCAAGCAGTTGGAGGTGGTACCTGGTGGATAAATCGACAAGCAGGGCCCTTTGTACAAGCTGCACCATCAGGGCATGGTTCAGTTGGATGAAAGAATTTGCAGTCCTCTCTTGTGCAGTTTGGGAAGAATGTGCACTTTGGAACAGACAATTCTTTCCTTTCTCTTTTATATGGCATATATCTAGATCTCCTTCCAGATCTATCCCTTTGATCATATCTGTCCCGGTGGTCATATCTATCACGATCATATCTGTCACCTCTATCATAAGATCTACGACGACTGGTCCGTCGCTCTGGCGAACGACTTCTCCTTTCACGCCTTCTACTTTGCATTTCATCATCTAGAGATTCTACACTAAGAGAGCAAATACCAATTCGATTGTTCTGAAGATATGTAAATATCCAGTCTGCTATTATTTGAGAATCTTCTGGAGATGTTAAATCCATTAGTTGCTTCATGATGTAGTCTTTTGGCTTGTTATTTTCCAGCATTACACTAACAAAATCAACCAGCATGTCAGATTCTGCGAATTCTGACTTCATTTCCCTGAGCTTTTCAAACAAGGCATTTTTCATTTCAGTATGCATTTGAAGAAAAAAAATTGACGCAAATTACTTTATTTTGAATCGACTTCCATGTCAACCTCCACCCGTTCTACTTCATTTTCAGGCAATGCGTAGGTTCTCGCTGACGTGTTTCCAACAATTAACACTTTGTTCTTTGATTGATGAGCGCCAGACCTGGATTGGTGAAGAAAGTGGCAGTTTGGTCGTTTGCAGTAGGCATCATACTTGCATGGAATCTGTGAAACAGCAGGATCAACCGGCTTACTCAAATCTTGCGGTATACTATCTTGATTTGGCTCTTGAAAAGTTGCAGGAGGGTGATAAAATGGGCAATATGCATTCAAACAATTTGGATAAAATTTACATTGCTGTGTTGCCTTTGTAGCTGCTGCGGTATAAGCTAATGCTGCCGGGGAAGGGTGAGAAAACGTGCAATTTGGGTTGGTACAATGTTCTTGGAATTTGCATGCAATGGTTGATTTTGGAGGTGTCACAACTTGGTGAATAAATCTACATGCAGGCCCTTTGGTGCAATTCTCACCATCAGGACATGGTTCAGTTGGATGAAAGAATTGACAATCCTCTCTTGTGCAGTTTGGGAAAAAGGTGCATCGGGGAATTGACACTTCTTTCCGTTCTTTTTTTTGAATAGAGTATGGAGAACTTCTGTTTGATCTGCGTTCATTTCTATCTGCAAAGCGCGAGCTGGTTTTTCCTCTTAGTAAATTTCTCAAGTCGTTCTTGTCTTCAGAGTCATTTTGTACTGTTTGCTGTAGAGCATTCTGCAATAGTTTTGCCGTTGGAGCTAATATTAGTATACAATTACCTATAGGCTGCTTACTGAGGTTTTCAAATATCCACTCGGCGATCGCACTTGCTTCCTCTTCAGTTGTAAGATCCAATAACTGGGCCTTGATATAATCTTTTGGTTTCTGATTTTCTACCATGACCATGACAAAGTCAAATAACATGTCTGAATCTACAAACTCTGAATTTAATTGTCGCAATTTGCTGTTTAATGCTTCCCTGGAGATCAGTGCCATTTTGTTTGAAAAAGAAAAAAATTTCAAAGATGGACCTGGACTTTGAATTTGAAATTGTACAAGTTGAGCATCAGCAAGATGATTTGGTGGAAGAAGGATTTCGATTATTTAACACAGCACCACAGAAAATTAAAGAGGAAGAAGAATTCGTGATTGCAGCCCCTGAGAGGGAGTATGAGATAGTAGAGTAATCCTTGCTTATATTAGAGATAATACCGCAGTGCTTTCCGAAGTAGCAGTTACTTTGGATGATATTATGAATGAAGCAAAGGCGTACAAACCGCAATGGGTGGATAGGGTGATATCCATACCAGAAAGGAAGCTACCTTCATACCCCAAACGGAAGAGCAAATTCAATAGAAAAAGAATAAGAGAAAGCTATCAGAACAATAAGCCAAAGGCACACAAACCTGGTCCAAAGAAATTCACTGAATTTAAACCTGTCAAAAAGGAAAGACACCGAAAAAAGAAATAGTCCAATAGATAATGTTATATAGCACTTTATTCTTATATCTATGTTGCAGCTTGCTCTTCGTTTTCTTTTTCTTCAATCCCTTTCATCGGCTTTCTGCTGATAGAGCTTCTGACAGATCTGGATCTTCCTACTGTAGAATCATTAAGTTCTAATACATTTCTTTTAGGTTTTGGTATTACATGTGCTGTTTCACCATCAGAATTCACAGTATCTGGCGTATGCGATTGATCCACTGAAGAGCTTGGAACGGCATTATGTTCAATTGGTTTGATTTCTGGAACAAAAATATTTTCTACAACATGACTACCTAATGGCTGAGAAGCTGGTACACCACTATGATTCTCTTCAGCTTCGTTTTCAACTGTAGACCTGATAATTTCCATGGACCCAATTGTGGTTTTGCTTGCAGATTTGGTGTTGATCTCTCCCTTTTCAGAAAGGTCTTTTTGCGAAGATTTCAAAGACCTGCTGGAGGGACTCTTTAAATTAGGATTTGACGATAATTTTTCAGATGAGGTAGCTTTAACATTTGGCTTTGATAGACTTTTTACTCCAGATTTATCCAATTGGTTTGATGTCCCCAGATTACGGCTCCCACTACTAGTCTTGTCCAACTTTCCTGTAGAGGCACCTTTTGAAAGCTTTCCCGTGGTGGAAGAATTATGCGGATTAGTGTAAACCAATGGCCCGTCGTCATCTCCTTGACCAACTGAAGAAAATATGATATCTTTGGAACCTAGTTCTTCACTTTTTCCAAGCTCCCCCTCTTCTTTTACACCATTCAGAGTAGTTGATCCATGTCTGGAAAGTGGAGCACTTCCTGGCAATGGGATGTCTTTTGCCCTGAATAAATCAGAATTGCTGTTTTTGGGTGTACTTGTTTTCGATGGCAATTTGTTTATATTTGTAACAGATTCTTTCTTGGCCACACGATCTTCCATCTCCAGACCTTTTGCTTTCGAACTGCTCCTACTAGTCAGGTTGGTTTCAGATTTTGGGCGAGATACTGCAGAGTTGCTTGCTGCCCTAGATATTGGGGCACTAGGTGGAATTGCTACTTTTTGGGCTTTGATTAAATCGGCAGCGCTAGAATAACTCTTTTCTGAATCTGGAGATTAAACTCTGTTACCTTTGTTCAACGCGGACTGGCTCGACTTTTTTGAGGTTACCATACTCTTACTTCCTTTAAGCTTATCGGCACTAGCATTTCTTGACAACGGAGCACTATCTGGTATTTTGGTTTTCTTTGCAATGTCCAATTCATTTAAACTGTTGAAATTTTTGAGGTTCGAATGGGAAGCATGTCCGCTTTTAGCTCCAGAAACCTTATCCAAGTTCGTAGAGCTTTGTGAATTGCTTTTCACATTATTCTTTAAATGGGCTGAAGAGTTCCTTGCGCTAGCAGGCCGAGAATTTTTCACAGAAGAGTCATTTACTGTATTTGTGGTAGTTTGATTCGTTTCGATTCGCTCTGAAGACACTGCTGGATTAAAATTTTCACTCTCCACTACTTCCGGTCGCGGTGCCTCTAATTCACTCTCAAACTCTTCCACGTAACCGTCAACCATTTCTTTTTCTTTACGAGACGAAGGTAACTCATCAGGCTCAACATTTGTATTTTCCGCTTCAAAATCGTTCTGATAGATAGCTATAATATTAGTTCACAGGCAACCTTTATTGGAGCCGGCTATTTCATGTGTCGGTACTTCATCTGCGAATTTTACACTTGGAGCTCTTGGAAGATCCAGATTAGGCTGAGATCCACGAGTTGCTAAAGCAATATTGCTGTTGCTTTTTTTTAGATTACTTGTAGAGCCCTTTGCACTTTTTATCTCACTTCCATTATTATCCAAATTTCGTAAAGAATTATTCACACTGTTTTTTTTAAAGTTGAGATTGTTGTGTTCCAAAGTTGACACTTCAGGACTAGCCCATTCATTAGAGGTAGTTGGCTGAGATTTAGCAATGGAAAAGTCTTCCTCATATCTTGTTTCATTGTTCAAAGACTGGTGGTATTGTTCTTGAGCAACATCTTGCGTATCTCGAGGTTGATTGTCCAAAGTGGCAGCAACGGAAGATTCAAAATCATCATTATATGCTGACTCCTTTTCAATCACAGAAGTTTGTTTTTCTGCTTCATCTTTAACCGTTTCCTGTTTTTGCTCTGGAGCTTCCTGTGAAGTAGTCTTTGCTGGATGCACTTTCTGACTTTCCACTGAAGAACTATGAGTTGCTTCTGGAGTCTTGCTTTTCAGACCTACTTTGGGGGTCTGTGCACTTTTGGAAGGCTCTTTGCTGCGGGATACAGGCTTTGGATTAGGTTTTGGAGGAGTTTGTTTCTTTTGAGCCGACCCGCTCTTTTTGTGAAGCCTGTCACCGCCAGATTTTTCAGGTTGAGTTCTTGATTGCGACCCTGATGGCGGTCTAGAGGATCTTCCTGCATCAACTTTGGCAGTTTGGGGTCTAGGTTCTTCTTTTACTTCCTGCACTACATTTGTTGTAATATCTAGACTCTCTAAATCTTCCAAGATGCCATCTTCTTCGAATTCTTCTTCAGCTTCACTATCGCATTCACTGAATGCGGATGATACGGGAAAGGCAGAATTCCTTGTTGGCCTGGCGCTTTTTGGTCGCTTGGATCTTGGAATCTTTTTATTTTGCTTCTTCTCATCATCGGTGTCTGGCTTTGGTGTCGATGGTGCCGATTTGGCTGCAACGCTTTTGAGCAAAGCTTTAAGGTTTTCTTCGGCATTCTTTAATTTTCCTGACTGATATTCCTTTTTAGCTTGTTCAAATAAGGCTACCAAAGATGAATCTCTAACCACCATGGATTTCTCGTGATGCGAGGATGGTGCGGTATGGGATTTTCGTTCTCTAAGTTTCTTCAGTTTTGCTTGCACTTGTTTTTTGTTTGTGCCGAGGGCAGCCAGCTTGCTTGGAGGTTGATCTTTCAGTTTATTGAGCAAGACGGCATCAGTTGAGTGGAGCGGATTCGAAGATGTGTATATCAAGGCAGTTTTCTGCATAGATAATGGGTATTTGGCAACTATATGTTCAGGTATACCTTCACCAGGCTGAAATCAACTATAAAATTACCTGCTGAAGTCTGTTGCGTTTCTCTGTAGTTTTCCGAGCTTGCATTCGTAAGACTACCTCGATATCATGATCAAGTTCCCTTTCAAGTTGTTGCCCCAGAATTTTTTCTTCGTGTGCCTTCTTATCCAATTGTATTTGGTTCTTTTTGAATCTCTTTTCATCAATAATGCTTCCTTCTTGATCAATCTAGTGTAAATTCTTCATTACGAGCCCCAATTTAAACAAATGATCTCTAATATGGGGACTGTTGAAATAGTCCTGAAGATGCTCATCCGCTAGTGGGTCATACGGAAGCATATTGGTGGTTGTAAGATTTACATCGTATGTTCGCTCTTTAATTCTGCTTGCATGATTTTTCCACTTCCTGTATTTAATGCTATTCAATAACCTTTCAGTGTCTGCCATAGACTGTAAGTCATTCTTCTTTTCTTCCTTTGGTTTTGACTGTATCTTTTCCGCGTCTGAAAATATCTCTCCAAATGCAGATGGTAATTCTGGTTCTTCATTTAACGTTGTTGGGCCCGCTCTGGCCATATCTTTGTATTATATAATAGGATTATGCTAAGGAGAGGTTTCTGAATGAAGAGTAAAACAGCTCTGACGTAAACTCTATTTTACGAGACAATGCTCACAATGGACATCCACGATATCATTCGCCCACCTTCAAAGGGACAGACTGCCCCACCGATTATAATCAATCAATCAAAATCAAGTTTATCAGACGGCATTTATTTCCCTTTTGCTTTGGTGACATTATATTCGATGTTCATAATCTCTACAGACTCTCCTTGCTTTTCATCGTATTCGACCCAGTCTTCATCTAGAGCAATATCGTCAAAAACAGTACCGGATTCTTCCCCCTCAGCAACAAACCCATTCTATATTAAATATAATTACTTTTAAAATCCACCCTACAGGTTCCCAACCCCTACCTTCAATCACTACAAGGGGTTGAAATTTACCTGAATTTTCCAAAGTGTATTGCTTTAGAGTTGGCCTTTCAATATCCATGGTTCCTTCTTTCTTGCAGAACTTGCATTTCATTACTAGATTTGCTACACCTCTGCTATTGTTCTGTTCTACTTCATCCGATGCTTTTAAGGTTACCACACTCTCGTTGCTTTCATGGCAATTGGTACACATTAGCTTGAAGTGCCATTCGAATTCGTCGATATTTTTGATTCCAAGATTTGTAATGTTTGAAAGCTCAGCTTTCCAATTCAACTGATATTTTGGCATTTGGAAAAGATTTAGAAAAGAAATTTCCAGTGATTTTATTATTCCAGTATGGCTTCAACTAGATCCGCATCCAACTTTTGTGGGGTCATCTCAATGGAGAAGCTCAGATGATTAATGTCCAGCTTCCGCTTATTCTCCGCATCTTGGAAAGAGTGGTTCAAAATCGGTCTGGTTTTTTGAAGCATGTTGCTTAATAGATTCTTTAGATAATTCTAAATCAGATAATAATTACATCTAGAGCCTGATTAAGCAGTAGGACTGCGTCATTTGAAAATGATCCGTCCAAACCTTGAAATGCACTAATAAACCTACGTTAGCATAGTTTACTTCATCCTGGTCCTTAGTGCTTCATGGGTTGGGATATCTCCTTCCTCCTGGCACGTCTTTGGGATTCCATCAATACCTTTTGGATATACAATTGCGGATTGTTCTTGTTTTTGTAATTTGAGATTTAGTATTCTGTTCCTCTCCTCTTGACTCAATGCAAGTACAGATTTGGTATTGAACATTTTCTTTACATGCCTTCCAACTAAAAGGTCCTGATATTAGATTAACGTACATGTGGTTTCCGCTTATTTGGGTTTTTAATTACAAAGTCGGTATCCTTGCCCACTGGTGGAGGCAAATGTGGGGATAAATTATATAATATACACAGGATTAGTTTGTTGTGAATCTTTGCTTGTTGCGGTGTTGTGAATACAGCCAATGCGGTTTCGTCCCTGAATTAGCGAATCTTACAAAGCTCGCTTCGTGCATTTGTTGTTTAAAAAATCACTCAATTGCTGCCAGTATTCCTTTCCGCTGTCTCCTAGCAAATCTGCAAGCTCTTGCTTCAACTGCAGAGTGTTTTTTCTTTCTTCCTGGACCACAGTCATTCAGATTGCAATTTAGAAAGTAAACTTTTTTCAATAGGAAAATGTAATATCCCTACATTTATGAGCTGAATTCAAACATCAAATAAATAGAATATCGCTTCATTTCTTAATATGTGGCTGATCTTCCTGCACGTTTAAATTCAAATCCAATACGTGGTAGTAACATTCATGTGTATCATCAAGAAATTGCTCATGTCTTGTATTCCAATTTCGGACAAATATTTCTGTCATGAGGAGTAACTGGAATGAACATCTCGAAAAATTGAACCAGATGGAAAACATTACGTATATCAAGAAACCCACTAATAAAAAGTTTGAAGAGTATCGTGGAAAGCCAGCCAAATTGGTCCAGCAGACTATTCCAAAGCTCAGGGAAAAGAACGTGGTGGATTACATTAAACCGCTAGAGCAAGAGCGGAATAAACAGCGAATAATGGAGGAGTGCAACTATTTTGATGATGATTTCGATTATTCTTATATTGATCCCGATATTAATGGGATGGATATGAGCATTGGTCAAGAACACACCAACACAGTAAAGAAGGCTGTTCCTATTAACTCTATTTTCGCACATTCCAAAGCATTCACGAGTGAGTCTGGAAATGGTGTGACTGATGCAGATACCAAAGGTTCACCAGATGAATTTGACGCACTGGATATCGATTTTGATTATGCAAATATCGACTTTGGGCAGATCGACACCACTCATAATGATTCATTGGAGAATTCTAGAAATATTTCTGAAAAGCAGATTCCTGTAATTGAATTAACCAGCTCTCCAATTCAAACCACTCACAAAGGTGATAAACAGACTCCTGTGTCTAAAAAGCCTCTCATCACTCGGCCTAGTCCTTCGCTTAAATCTTTTACAGGAAATAAGCAGAAAGACAACACTGTATACCCTTGGACTATGGAAATATATAGAATTCTACGGGATACCTTTGGTTTATCTGATTTTAGAGTAAATCAAGAAGAAGCCATCAACGCAGCTCTTCAAGGAAATGATGTTTTTGTGCTTATGCCTACAGGTGGGGGTAAATCCCTTTGTTACCAACTGCCAGCTGTTACAGATTTAGGAAAAACCAAAGGGGTAACTGTCGTTATTTCTCCATTATTATCTCTTATTCAAGATCAAGTAGAAGGATTAGTCCGGCTGGGAATACCAGCATTGGCAATCTCTGGTGATTTAGATGCAAAAAAGAAGAGGTTTGCTTATTCTGGTAGTCTAATCTAATGTAGAATTGAACAAACACAATTCCATAGTAAAATTAGTTTATGTTACTCCTGAAATGATGATGCGAAGCAAACAATTTGGGGATGCACTGAAAGGACTCTATAATAGAGGATTGCTTGCCAGATTTGTCATTGATGAAGCTCACTGTGTTAGTCAGTGGGGCCATGACTTTAGGCCAGATTATAAGGACTTGGCTTGTTTAAAATCTCTTTATCCGAACATACCTCTTATTGCTCTAACTGCGACTGCAAACAGCAAGGTTAAACGTAAGGAATATTAATATCTAGTGGACGTGCAGCAAGTTTTGAAAATGAGAAATTGCATTTGCTATGAACAAAGTTTCAACAGACCAAATCTATTTTACGAGATTAGGCCAAAGGCGAAAAATATAGAGGATTCTATAGTTACGTTTGTTAATTCAAATTACCCTGCTGACTGTGGTATAATTTATTGTATCTCGAAAAAGAATTGTGAAACTCTAACTGCAAAATTGAAAGAAAGGGGAATGAAGGTGGAGTTTTATCATGCTGGATTACACAAGGATGATCGAGCAAAAATTCAAAAAGATTGGGGGATGAACAAAGTAAAGATTATTATTGCAACCATTGCTTTCGGGATGGGTATAGACAAGCCAGATGTTCGATTTGTCATTCATCATAGTATACCACAAAGTTTGGAGGGCTATTATCAGGAAACTGGGAGAGCCGGCCGAGATGGGAAACCTTCTAGATGCGTTCTGTTTTATTCGTACAAGGATAAATCAACTGTACTATTATATTTGATTTAGATTGACTTTTTGATAGACAAAGGAGAAGGAAATAGAGAGCAAAAAGATAGGCAAAGATATAATCTTCGTCAAGTAATTGCATATTGTGAAAACCAGCTTGATTGTCGAAGACAGCTTGTGCTTGCTTATTTTGGAGAGAATTTCGATAAAAATGCTTGTAAAGGGACTTGTGACAATTGCAAAAACGACTTGCATGCTGAAGAGCAAAACATCATTGACCATGTTCGAAATATTGTTAGTTTGGTGAAAGCATTGCAGAAAGAAAGAGTCACTCTATTACAGTGCGTTGATATCTACAGAGGGATGAAGGGGTCAAAAATAATAAATGCAGGATTTGACGAGTTGGAAATGTACGGAAAAGGAAACGGTATTAAAAGAACAGAAGTAGAAAGGATATTCCATTTCATGATTGTGGAAAATATTTTAAAGGAAGTTTATGAATCAAACGCCATGGGATTCACTAGCGGTTACGTAGAAGTAATTGGGGTTTAACTATAGATTGGTGCCGACTGCAACAAGTTTATTCACAAGAGTGAGATTAAATTCAAATTCTTGTTGGAAGAACCACCAAAACCGAAAAATGAAACCAACAAGGAAACTAGATATGTGAAGAGAAGGTCTGACAGCCATCAGTCTTTTGATGACGAGGCTGAAGAAGATATAGTTCAACAAGTGAAACAGAAGAGAACAAAAAAAGAACCTAAAGAAAAGAAGGCTACAGCGAAAAAAGATCCAGAGTTAGAACAGAGACAAAAAGAGTGCTTTAAAGAGCTGGTAAATCTTAGGACCAAGGTAAGTAAAACTCACATAGATCATGTCAGATTTCAACTATCCTGATGCGACATATGTCCTTACAGATACCACTATATGGGAATTGTGCGAGAAAATGCCATCCAACATCATGGAATTTTTGGCAACATCTCAACTAGATGACAACAAATTTACGGTATTTGGCCTACAGTTTCTCAATATCTTGAAAAAGTACGCCAGCATGGAAGCTACTTCAAAGCACTTTTCAAAGCCAGTAAAAGTTACCAAGATCGCATCAATGAAGGATCTTTAAATGAGTTTTAAATTGTCAATAAATTACTGTGGCTGAAATACAAAGTCTCATTTTTGAGAGAAAAACTTTTAAAAATGACAACAGAAGATATTGCAGATACTTATGATGCTGAGCAAGTTCGCCTAATGGGAGAGATGTGCATTGTGGTCGACGAACAAGACAATGTCATTAGGCCAGGAACCAAGAAAGAATGTACTGTCAATTTAACCAAGGCCATCTTATGTCAAATATCAACACTGGGCTTTTACACAGAGCATTTTCTGTTTTCGTATTCAACGAAAAGAATGAGTTGATGCTTCAGTAACTGATAGCTTATCCATAGGCAACGTGCGGATGAAAAGATTACTTTTCCTGGATATTGGACAAACACATGCTGTTCTCACCCATTGTGGAAAGAGGATGAAATGCAGACTGTAGATCAGTTAGGTATTAGAATGTTTATGTAGGCGCAAGGGTTGCCGTCCAAAGAAAATTATACCATGAATTGGGAATCCAAAGTGATCAGGTTCCTTTAGATCGCCTTCAGTTTTTAACTAGAATTCACTATCTTGCACCATCAGACGGATTGTGGGGAGAGCATGAAGGTGCGTTTTGTTGACATTAGTGGATTATATATTCATATATAGGGGGCATGTCGATGTGAACGCAAACCCAAACGAAGTTCAAGCAACAAAGTATGTTAGCAAGCAAGAGTTGGTTGAAATGTTTGAAACCGCAAAGGAAAAGAACATAAAGCTAACTCCGTGGTTTAAGCTCATTGTTGAAAATTTCTTGTATAAATGGTGGGATAATTTGGATAACCTTGGATTAATGAAAGAAGAGAATGTGATCCACCACCTATAATAAAAGGTTGACGTGTTGTATTTGGCTTTTTCATTTACGCGTCCAAGTTGAAATGTCTGATGGAGGATACACAAAGAATGTGTAAGACAATGGATTAAATATAGTGGATTCGTTGGAAGTGTCAGTGTATTAATTACGAGTATCACAGGTCCAGGTTACCAATTATTAATTCAGGAATAGTATTGATTCCCACTGTGCTTCAATCTGCTGGATGGCTATTGTAATAACTCTTTGATGTAGTCCGGTAGTAGCATTTGCGGTGATTGGGATACTATCAGGACTGGCAGGATTGTTTGTTGTTGAAGCAGTCTCTAGATTTCCAGGGAATGAGAATTTCGAGGTAACTGGGACTAATGTTAGCGGAATGTAGAGTTTACGGTTATGGTTCATCAAGTACGTTCAATTTTACCTAGTTTTATGGAAGATACGTGTATTATCTATTCTTGTTTATATTGTATGGATCTCTGCAGAGTACAAATATTGCCTCTATCGTTGGATCTGCTCAGGTAAGATGGGGTTTATAACTGATATTTGATTCTTTGTTTGTTTCTTTATTTGGCGGAACTTGTGGATATGGAATCACTCCTATTTCAGGCTTTTATTGTGTAAATCAAGTAGTCAGCTCCAATTCACCTTTTGGAGATAATTACATGTTGGTAACATTTGGATTTTTAGTTTGCGCTGGTATGATCATTCCACTAACAGCAATGAACTTTAATGACAACATGTTTTTGCAGTTTGGTAATCGCCATCTAACCCAGTCTCCCTGTTGTACAACTTTTTGTTTTTGATTACCTTGTGCTTTACTGCCGCATATCAAAAGTACCTTCCAATCAAGGCGGTAGATAGTAATACCGCAAGTGTTATCGGCCAAGTTCTCTACAATTATAGTAAATTGTGTTAATTTTAGCACTTGCGAATACTATTCCCTCGTGGATGAATGTAAAGCACCCTCAAGTAAATCCCAAGAAAGTTGTTTGGTACTCTATTGCAATAGCAACTTTTCTCTATGTATCGATTGGTGTGATTGGTAATTAAATGATGACCAAGGTGGTATAGCATACAATATCAGTGATTCTTCCAATTTACTACAGGCAATGTATTCCGATCCAGCTTTATCGAAAGCATCTTTCGGGTGGATGTCGATAATTTATTTTATCTTTCCAATTCTCACTTATGTAACGTCAATTCCCATTGCTATGTTGGTTACAAAGTTGAACTTCTTGGCAGCTAAGCTACTATCTCCTGGACCGGCGACTTTCTTTTCAGTCTATCTCCCATTCTTGATTGCAATCCCAATGCAAACCGGAAGCATCATTTCTTCCTTTGGGACATACACAAGCTTGTCTTTTCAGTCGTGCTGCAACTTTTTTGCACCATTCTTGATTTACCTGTTCCTGTCAAAAAGGAAAACAGAATTGGCGCAATCAGTCTTGGATGAAGTAACAACTGGTTAACATAGCTTGAATTCTTGGATTTAAGTGCAGGGATAAAGAAAACTCATCTTGATGATGATTTTGATTACATTTATCATTTACCAACTGCAGACCCAAGTAGGATAATTCCAAGGGATCCTTTCAGAGCAAAGGAGGAGATTCCTGGTTCTAAAACTAACTTGAAGAAAGATCATTCCATGGCCCAATTATCTATGACATCCAAGCATTCTATCAAGCAAATTAGAAGTATGCTGGATCCGACTCTAGCAATGGCTCAGCAGGCGGGTAGAAATCGAACACAGCTATCTACTTATTCAAAAGGAAAGACAAGTCAGAGTAGCCGAAGGGAATCACTTGCTGTATCAACTTCCATGTCTAGGGAATCCCTCAATCCGGTGGGACGCACATACACTAGGAGATATTCACAATTAAATCAAACCGCAATCAAGAATGCCGCGAGTCGTTTAGATGATGAATACAGTCAGTACTCGGTGAATGATGTTGGTGAATTTGATGGACTCATTGTAGTCAAAGAAGAATCCACTTTCAGGGCGATGCCAGATTTTGTTTACAACTATTGCAGAGCCAATTACGTCGCCGCATTTTCGCTTTTACTCATGTTGGCCATGGTGATTCAAGTGATTATTGCCAATGTATAACTTGAATAAAAAATGTTGAAGCGTTCGCATCTGTTTATTTTTGCACTTGTTATGGTGGAGTTGTTCTTTTCATTCGCCATAATACACAAGATTAAATGTAAATTGAGGGTAATTTAGACACTGAAATTGACTGGAAAGCCTACATGCAGCAGGTACAGGGATTTATGGATGGAGAACTGGATTACTTGAAGCTGAAAGGAGACACAGGGCCGCTAGTGTACGATTATACTAACAAGCTATCCAGGCGGATTCCTCTATATTTTCGCCTTATTTTGGTACGCAACAGAATACGGAAATAACATACAGATTGCACAGTATTTGTTTGCTATGCTATCAGCAGCTACCGTGCTTCTCGTTTGTATGATTTATAAAAAGTCAAAGATAGTAAGGATGAATCTAACCAGGCTCCATTGTTTTGTTGTGTGCTTCTGCTGCTGTCTAAAAGAATTCACTCCATATTTGTGCTGCGACTATTCAACGACCCAGTAGGAATGATTTTCATGTATATTAGCATATTATTGATATTAAGCAAAAAGTGGTTAGCTGGAGCAATATTGTATAGGTATTTGAGTGTTTATTCAGTGTATCGATTTCTATAAAGATGAATACGCTACTGTTTGCTCCTGGGTTTGCGTTGCTGTACTATCAAGGGACGGGATTTGGGTATTCAATTATTTCCGCAGTTGCAGTGGTAGTTATACAGGTGCTGATTGGATTGCCGTTCCTGTTGCACAACCCAAGTAGTTACATTTCGAAAGCATTTGAATTTTCCCGTCAATTCTTTTATAAATGGACAGTAAACTGGAGAATGTTTAGTGAGCAAGAATTTTTGAGTGTGGAATTCTCAAGGGTCTTGCTGGTACTGCATTTAGTGTTATTGCTATTGTTCACTGTCAAATGGTGCAAGTATTTGTTTTTAACACAGGCAATCTGGTGGGGTCTGGTCAGTTATTTCAAATGGGTTGACATTAAAGCGGCAAAACAATACTCTTGGTCGAGACTGTAGTTTCTATTAACCTTAGATGTACTTACTGTACTATTCACTTGCAACTTTATTGGAATTATTTGTGCTAGGTCGCTTCACTATCAATTCTACAGTTGGTATTTCCATACTCTTCCATACTTGTTGTGGGTATGTAGGTTCCCAATTATAATGAAATTAGCCCTGTTCTTTGCTATTGAAGTGTGCTGGAATACATATCCGTCTACTGTTTGGTCGTCCTCGCTCCTCCTATCTTCTCATGTGATTATTCTGGTTGGGTTATTCTTTAATGGACAACCAAAAGATAAAATAGAGTAATTGTATTTATTTTTGTACATCTAAAGGTGCCAAACGCTTTTTTTCTATCTTCTTTGTAATTTGAAATACTGGCGGCAATGTAGAATCATCTTCTAAATTATCTATAATCAAGTCGTTGTCCATTCTCACACTTGAACCAGTCTTCTTTGATACAAATGCTTTACTTTCCCTTAGGGGAATCATATGCGGGTATGGTAATTGTTGTCCAATTTCACCAACTGCTGCTTCAGCAGAATGCGGTTTCTTACGTTGTGGTGTTTCACAAAGTATGTGCATAGTTGGAAGTGTTGTCTGTCTTTTGGAATGGAAGCCCTTAATGTTAATTGGCTGCGGTTCCTCTTTAGCTGGATAACTTTCCTTGTCTTCTGGAGCCAAGGAATCCATCTTGAGTCTGACAAATCCACCCACCCTCTCTAAATGTCGCAAATTTGCAAACGGTGATGAAGACGGTCTGACAGTACTTTTACAAGGCTGTAAATGTGTGATTGAAGGTAATGCCTCCTCTTTTTCTAGGTTGGTAATTGTATCATTGGATGCATCTTCGTGGAATTTGCTCAAGGCCAAATTTGGTATTTTGAAAGATTCATCCGTGAGTTTCTGATAATACCTCGATGTATGAAGTTCTGGCGTTATAGATCTGGATCTTCTACGGCACTTGTAATAAATCAGCATGGCTGCCACTATTATCGCCACGATTGGAATGACAATCCCAAAGATCACCAGAACAATCGAAACTGAACTGTTTGAGGTATCAGCTGTCAATGCCACATAAGATGAGGATGCGTTATATTTAGTCGTTGTGGTTGAAATTAAGGTATTTAAAGATACCTCTGTGGCACTTTCACTTGAGAACGGTGTAATGAGATCGAAAGGGGTCTTAAATGACGTTGTGGAGTATGTGATAACCGATTCAGATGTGTGCGTGATAGTAATTGACGATTGGGCAGTATCAAACTGCTTAGTTGTGGATGAAGGGAATGCAGTTGATTCTGTTCGAGATATTGAACTTTCTGACTTTGGGTTAGGATCAAACTGCGATGACAATGTGGAAGACGGGAAGCTACTTGTTTTATCAATTGTAGCTGTGGAGCTTAGTAAGGAATGGATGTTTTCAAACTGTGTCGAGGTTGGCGAAACCAAGCTATTTGTTGATTCTGCGTTAAATATTGAACTGGTCGATGATGTGCAATGATCCGTAGTCGGTGTTGGTGCAAGGAAGCTCCTAGTTGGTTGAGTTTTAGATGCAGAGTTGGCTGATGTTGTCCAAGTATCAAACTCAGCTGTCATTGTCACGGATGGGATTTCACTTGTTAATTCAGTTGTAGGAGTAGGTCCAGGTAACGACGTCGAGGAATAATACTGGGTTGTCGGAGCTACTGTTGAAACCTCGGTTGAAATATAGTCAAGCGCTCTATCAAAACAATACACGCATCCTTGGGAATTTAAAGCCCCGCAATTTCCATGTTTGTAATATCCGGAATCCAGGGTTGAGGTGCAAATCATTTTAACTTGGCAGGTTGATATTGGGCAACTATTTGTGGTCCAGAACTGCCCGGTTGAAATCCAGAACGGACATTCTGTAACACACGCACTTGAACTGTTTGAGCTAATCAGACATAGATTGTCAGTAATTATTCCATTGCATTCCAAAGTGACCTCGCAACCGCGACATATAGCTATGGAAGCACAGCTGCATTGGGCGTTTGATGGTGCCAACATTCAAACAAAATGATAAAATAGGCGCGTTCAACATAGCTGCATTTCAATATCATCAAATATTCTGAAAGTTGTCTTTAGTCTGCTTTTGGAATTGTGGCTTGAATCAAATTCCCTTGAAACAGATTTTCATATGGTTTCCGTAACGAATGGACAAGGAAAATTTAACTCAACAGGTTCGAGATTACTTTACAGCTATCCTCAGCGTTGATCAGGAAAAGCAAAGAGAGGCGATTGAAAAAATTTATGAGGAAGACTGTCATCTTCAGAACCCATACTTGGCTCTTCAAGGAAGGGAAGAAATCATTCGCAGTTACAACTCATTGGCGAAAAACAACATGGAGCTTGGTCTTAACATTGGATCAATCAGTAATAACTGACTAATTTGCAGGTTATGATAATGACCAGCAGTTGATTATGGCTGACGTCCAGCAGTTGTTAAAACCAAAAGCACTTGGAGGAACCATTTCGATCAATATGCATTATATCCTCAAGCTTCAATTGGAACACAGTGACGACGGACTCTTTAGAATTGTTGATCAGGTTGAAATCCAAGTGGCCCAAGATTTGATCTCTCAAATGCCGATTATTGGCAGCTGGTACGATTCGACAATTAGAAATGCAGTAGGACAAATTTCACTTGCCGGGACTTCTTTACTTGATTACTCTGGGTTCTTGGATTTTGCGCCAAAAGCGGTTGATGCCACAAAGTCAACCGCTCATTCTATTCGCCAAGGTCTAGGTTCTATCGCTTCAAAGGGAATTAAATTGGGCGGAAGTGTTGTAGCAGCAACTGGAGTTCCATCTTTGTTAGGAGGCTTGGCTGGTTATGCAAAGTGGGGTGCTGCCGCTCTTATTGAGGAGGGTCAACACCAGAAAATTGACTGTTATTCACCTTCATGTACTCCAGGAACTATATGCTACTCACCAACATGTCCTAGAGGGCAAGCATACTCTTATTTGTCAAAGGATGCAATCACACAAATTGTCAAAGGTGCCTACACTGGAGCTGCAAAGACAACTTCCTATTTAACCACTCGCTCAAAGCATGATGATGTACCTATGGTTAATCTCGAATGAATGATAATAGATTGAATTTATATGATTAGTTTATTCTCTCTTTACGATATCGACTTTGCCAGACTTGATTTTAACAGAGTATCTGCCCAACTCTTCAAAGATAACTGAGAATGAAGTAATGCCAAGGGCGTAATAGAGCAGCTTGAATCCGTGGAATTCCTTTCCATCTTCATTCAACTTTGGAACTACCCAAATAGCTGCACAAAAAACAGCTGCCCAAAAGATTCTCTGTACCACTCTGTACTTTAATGGTACCAATGGATGGTGACCTTCCCGAATTTTTTCTTTATGTACCATCCCAAATAACGCCAAGGACCCATAAATACCAGCAAAGCAGGCAAAGAATACATCCTGCAGTTCCAAAGAAAATTCCACACTTTCTGCACCAGGACATGACCTATCTGGCACTACACTAGTGGTATTGCTTTCATTAAACATGAAAAAGCCTCCATGTTCAGAAGCATTTAGAGCCTTTGGATATAATTGATTTTCACTGGCTCTTAACAAAGCTGCATTAGCGGCTCCCAGACCAACAATTGCAACTGAGAATGGCAATTGAATAAATCTCCAAATTGTAGCCCATCTCGGTGCTTTCCTTCGCAATGCGTGTACAAAGTATTCATTTCCTTCCGATCTAAAGTACAGGAAGAAAATGTTCATAGAGACCACAAACACTACCAGCAGATAAGCCAAAAACTTTCCTTGGTACTCCAGTGTATAGCTCTGCTTGAACAGATTGACCACTAATTCACCCATAATAAACACAATAAATACACCAAACCGTTCATGGTAATGCTCGACATTCACCGCAATACGTGGCTGTCTGAAATGATTTTTCCAGTATTCCACACCAAATCTACTGGCATATTCGAATATAAGAGCTGCAGTCCATATATACTTTCTGAGCATAATTCGATTACCAGCCTCTATCAAAAGACTCTTATCGTCAGTTTCAGGAAGTGGTGGGAAAGCCCAGATCGACATGTACATTCCCGCTTGCAGGGTCACCCAAATCAAATGTAAAAAGGCGGACGAACCAATATTTGGTACGCATTTAAACATGGCATAAGTGGTGTACGATTCCATCAAGAAAATGGAGATAACATGGAAGGTCAAGAATACAGAGCCGGTATTCTTTTCTAGAGACAAGTCAAATGCAGATGAAATAGAAATGGTCATAAATAGTACGGCAACAATAAAGATGAAGTTGAAAGCCTTTCTAATGTAGCCCTTGTGATAGATTGCGTTATTGAGAAGGCACAAGTGGTTCCAGTGGAACAACAATGGAATTAATACCAAAGTAAATTCGGAAAATTGGTGGTAATCAAATGGGCGGCCAAATGGTGAGTGCTCCGCAATATGTTCACCACACTTGGCAACTCCTCCAACATAAATCAAATCCAAGAATAATCTAGATGTCAGATGAAACTTACTCGAACCATTTTACTTCAACTTCTCCAGGTTGTCTGTATAAATCGTCACCGATATAGTACTGGCGAACCTGAGGGCCAGCTTCCCATTTTCTGACACTGACGTTAATCAAAAATTACATTCGGATATCATGCACCTTTGAAGATTCAGCAACGGAGGCTTTGGTAACAACAAATGTGTTTTCTTCATTGTCGTCTTCAAGCATATTCTCTTCATCTTCTTCGGCTTCTTTTTCGTCATCGAGATAGTCGAAATTGTCCAACAAGAAATCCAAGGTTTCTTCAAATTCCTTCCTTTTATTTTCTAGTTTGACTACTTTGGCTGCACTTAGCATTCGCCCACTAGTTCCATCGCCTTTGGCTAATTTTTGAATTCTTCGAATATCGCTTTCAATTTCAGAGATGGCAGCCTTGACACTGTCCAAGTGCTTTTTTGACCCAAGAAGCACCTGCTCCCCTCTGTCGAATCGGTTGGAAACAATATCTTCTTCTTCCTTTACGACTCGGATTTGTCTGCCTTTGACGGTGAACTTTGAGCGTAGGTTGAATTCACGGTCCACAGCTACAGATTCTTGTTTTTCTTCCATATCTACTCTACAAAGGCTTTATGGCACACTTGAAACGAAATTTTGTTGCTTTTTATAAGCCCTCGGAATGTTGCCTTTTTGGGGACACCAAAGGGAATTCCGAGATGACGAAACACACCTTGTTGATAAGAATGCAATCAAGAATTTGGGAAATATATTGAAAGGCGGTACGCTTCCTCAAAGTACATACCTTGAGCGAGTTTCTAAATTGATTCAGAATAAACTGCTTTCAGCTTCTCTTTCCCACAGCAAAGAATGTTTAGCCAGCCCATCTACCATAAGAGTCAAATAATCGAATGACACACAAAAACGTGAAAGCCACCACAAGACTGCACACAAAAACGTGAATTACATTGTCTCTTGTATTGTGCTGAAGATTTGCCAATAATGCCTGTGTATCTTATTACAGGACGACCACCTGCCTCTATAAAAGTCCAATTCATATTTAGGCAGACACTCACTGGCATGGTTACTCTAGAACAGCGAATAGTTCCTTCTCCAGTATTAAATGACTTGGATTAGTCCTACAAAATTGTCTTTGCTAATTTGAGGTGTGGCACATGTTTTTAATTTCGCTTGAAAAAGTTACCTCTCAGAATTTCAGACGTAAACGACATGAACGGAGACCCACGCTCGTCCCTTAGCTCCACTGGCATCCCAACAAGATCAGCTGGGGCAAATGAAGTTTTGCGCTCAAAAAATAAAAGGAGAGACGACCAAATAAGAAAGAAGGTGTGTGATGATTAACAAAGGTCGAACAAGAGCTTTCAAAAAGGACAAAGCAGAGAAATACGATCAATCCTGGAAAAGATTCAAGAAGAGGGACAGTTTCCTCTTTAAAACCTGCCCCTGCCATCATTATTATTGAAACTGCGAAAATTATCCAAGCAGCGCAACTTATGGCCGCAAAAAGGATTGACGCAGTTTTGGTTGTTAGTGAACAAGGCGACTTGGTTGGTATCCTTACGGATAAAGATATTGCTTTCAGAGTAGTTGCAGAAGGACTCGACGTTCGAACAACTGTTGTTAGTGACGTTATGACTGCCGACCCTATTGCAGTATACGACAAGGGAAGTAGAAACGAAGCCCTGAATATTATGGTTTCTAGAAGATTTAGACACTTGCCAGTTATTTCCGATGGCGATGATGAAGAAGGACAGTCAGTTGTTGGATTACTGGATATTACAAAGTGTGTCTTTGAAAGACTTGACGATTTGGAACGCAAAGTAAATGAAGACCAAAGTATAATCAGCGCAATGGATGTGTTGGAAAGAAGAGGAACCGTCAACTCTGACAGAATCGATACTTTGAGAAACGAACATGAATGTCCTGACGTAGCTTCTGTAATTGCTAAAGTGAATCAAGAATTTGGTGATTTCCCTGGTGTGAGCGTAAAGTCAAGTGTTAGAGATGCGGCAAAAGCAATGAAATCGTACCACGGAACCGCTGTATTGGTAACTGGAACTCCAGATGGAGAAGGTAAAGTCGCTGGTATTTTCACCACAAAAGACATTGTATTGAGAGTGATTGCAGCTTCGCTTGACCCTAGTACTACATCTGTAATCCGCGTCATGGTAATTTCATCTTAACGTTAGACCCCACACCCCGATTTTGTCTCCTCAGATGCCACAATCTTAGATGCACTGAAAAAATTACATGGTATTCCAAGGTTTAACATTAGCTGGTCATTTCTTGCATCTACCTGTAATTGACAACACCGTCCCCGTTGGTCTAATTGATGTAATGACGTTGACAATCACAATGTTAAACTACTTGGTAATTGATAATTGACATTGATTTCCAAAAGTGGATTTGCAGCCGAGCAAGGAGAAGAGGGCCCAATGTGGAACAGTTTCTGGAACTCTACATTTGCACACTCTCAAGTAGAATCCGACCGTGTATCTCAAGTTTCTGATTCTCGTCTGTCATCGACATATTCTCGCTCCCAAGCTTTGGACAAGTCTTTAGAATTATCTAGATCCCAACTTTTGGAGAAACAAGCCTTGCGCTCGGAAGGCATAATGTCCCCAGAGCCAAGCTCTAGATATTCTCTAGCAGGTGAAGATTCATTTTCGTTCAAGTTGAAAGATATGACAAGCAAATCTGGTAAAATTTACCGCTTTTCCTGCCCTGTTGATTCCCTTGAAAAAGTGTATGAAAACGTCTGCGCGAAAACCGGATACAAGCATGAATACAAAACCAATGATTCAAACTCGCTAGATATCGTTGCATCATCTGGGGTCCGTGCCAGACTATGCTATTTGGATGAAGATGGAGATATCGTTGGATTAGAAAATGACAAGGATGTTTACGAAGCTGTTCAAATGGCAATATCACTCCATTCCAACAGGTTGATGATTTACCTTGGCGACCCACCATCAAACACTAATCCCCTTTTATCTAAACCTAATTCTGTTCGATCTGCGTCTCCAAACCTTCGAAGCTCCTCGCCATACCCTCTCCAGACTAAACAATCCGCTGAAGCACCTCATACAATCTTTGATACTCTCAAAGAAGCTCCCCTTCCTGTAAATGTCGCTCTCTCAGCTGGTATCGTAGTAGTAGCTTTCTACATGATTACCAAAATTGCTAGAATCAAATAAGATTCAATATAAATTTTGCTAAATTTTATTCCTTTTAAATATCATTAGTTAGTGTTTTAGCTTGTATTCAATCCCTTCTAGTATTGGTTTGAGTTTCTCTTGATATTGGCTGTAGATTGCTTCCTTTTGTTTCGATTCGCTTTGATCTATCATCTCCAAGAAGGATTGCAGTTCCGCTTTGGTTAGTGTTTGCAGATATTGAGACCATTGCACAATAGGCTCGTTATTGCTTTTGTTGCTTGTACGAGATTGCTGCGAAGTAGGACGCTCTTGCGTATAGTAGACAGGATTACTAGATTGAGGAGCTCCATCTCCCATAATGTTTCTTGAAATTGGTCTATCATTAAATGGTGCTCCGATGCTCAAAGTTTGTTCTAAATCATTACTTATCTGCTTCGTGGGGCTTTTTGGGGAGTGTTGCTGGTATACATTTGGGGACATTGCTCTAGGATCTTGAGGCTGGAATTCCTTAGAAAGGTCTATTGGAGGAGGAACTGACGATACTTGCTGCTTCTTTAATGCTGCGACTAATTTAATACATATTTACAGGTCTCTGGTTTAACAGTGTCATCATAATCATTAACTTGAGGCATGTTGTATACCGGATTCTGCTTGACGGTCATATCGTAATTCTCATCATCGTCAAACACACGTACTTCTTCTCCTTCATCTTCTGTCTCTGTCTCTGATTCCTGTGGTTAAGGAGTTTCCATACTTGCTGCTGCAAAAACCCTTTGGAAATCCTGTACAATGCATCATCAATCAACTGTTGTAGTATTTTAGAGTTTTCCGCAGTTTTATTTTTGGTAATGAAAGGGTGCTTGGTTACCGAATATTTACCTTTAGCAATTCTATCGCAGAAAGACGGTCATTTGGATTTTTCTGCAGGCATCGTTTTACAAAATCATTGAACTCTGGAGAAAAATGCCCCGGATCGCCTGCTTTAATTACCAATTACTAAATGTTGGTGGGGGATTGGAAGGGATAAAGAAAATCGCTTTAAAAGGATGCAAATCATGATACGGAGGTCTTCCTTCAGCCATTTCAATACAAGTAATTCCCAAAGACCAAATATCCGCTTTATATCCATGCCCAATCTCCTGAATAACCTCTATTCATAAAACTTTGTATACCTGGCGCCATCCAAAATGGCGTTCCTACAAAAGTAACTCGTTTTGCTGCATGATCCGCCAACTGTCCAGTTACTCCAAAATCACCCAGCTTTGCTTCTCCTCTATAGTTTAATAGAATATTCCTGAGTTAATAAAGTCGTACGCAGCCTTTATATCTCGATGAATTTTTCTCTTTTCATGTAAATAATTTAAGCCGTTCAAGACGTCATAGCAAATCAATGCAATCATTTCTTCTGATAGGCAAGTATCGCATAGGGTCATTACATCTGAGACTGATCCTGCTTCACACAGCTCCATCACAATCCAAAGCGCTTCATCCGTCAAGTAGCTGGCATGAAAATGAACGAGATACTGCGACTCGAATCCAGTCATGATGCTTATTTCTCTAATTGTATCGTTTAAATCGTTTTCAACTGGGATTTGTTTGATTGCGCAAATCTTTCCGCTAGATTTGTGCAGTGCTTTATATACAGTGCCGTAGGAACCAGATCCAAACTTCTCCAGCAGCTCAAACACTTGATTTGGATCCTGGTTTTTCTCTTCTTCTGACACCACAAGATCCATTTGAAATTGGCTTTTTTTGTTTTTGGAAAACTGGTGGCTTTAAACATGAAGTTTATTGGAAATCGACTCTGTCTTTTCAAATATACGGAGAAAGTTTCCTCCTATTATTCCAATAATTTGCTCATCAGAAAGGCCGCGGTCGTACAGCTTGGAAACCAGAAGAGGGTATGTAGAAACATCCTCTAATCTTTTTGGATAGCTTGCTAGCCCATCAAAATCAGACCCTAACCCAACATGCTCACTACCAGCAAGGTTCACGACATACATGATTCTGTCAACAATCTCATCAATGTCACTATGAGTTCCATCTGGGTGCACGTCACTAAAGAAATTCACCATTACGACTCCGTCTTTATCTTTCATTGCTAAAATAACGTCATCCGGCTATAGTCAGTCATTGTTACCATGTTCTTTTTCAAATTTTCACCTTGAATAGCAGAGTGAGAGCCAAACAATGGTGCTTTAGATATTTCTATCACATCCCGCATTACTTTGGGAGAAACATGGGAAATATCGACCAGCATCCCCAATCTAGAGTTAGCGAATTCAACCTGTTCATTTCCAGTACTATTTGCTTGCCAAAATCCGTTAGTCCGTTATGAATTTGTTTTTCATTTGAATCAGCCCAATTAGTCGGACAGAAATGCGTCAAAGTCAAATACCGCACCCCCAACTCATAGTACATTCTCAATACTTCCAAAGAATCGTCAATTTGATGGCCGCCTTCAACTCCGATCAAAGATGCAACCTTTCCCTTGTGGAATACACGCTTAATATCATCTGCAGTCAGAGCAAATTCAAGATCTGCATTCGTTTCTACAATCCTTTTAATTAGATCAATCTGAATCTACATTAAATTGTAGTACTAGAGTATCTTTGACAGCCGGCGTTTGTTTTGAAAGATCAAATGTGCAATCAATGTATGCACTCCAAAAGATTCCAGTCAACTTTCCCTGCTTGATCCGCTTAATGTCGGTCGCAAATCCATTTGGTAAAGCGCTTATATCCGCATTCGTAATGTTCTTTGTTTTCAAATTCCATGGGAGATCATTGTGTGTATCTATCACTGGATGAAGGCTCATTATCCAATTTGCCCGTTCCAAGCTACTTTTGAATGCAGGTAACTGAAAGTGGAATGAATAGTAGAATATTAACACACATGCGAGGAGGATTACAGCTACGGGGTTTGATTTGTTTACTTTTGCTTCCTTCATTGACATGAAAAATGACGAAAAAACATTATATTATATCACATAAAGTAAGGAGTGGTAGCTTTGGTGGGAACATTCCGTTGATCATCAGGCACAGCTGAAAAGATCTTGAAGTTTTCATCAGTTACTTTCAAATCTTTTTGAATATTCAATATCGACGCTACATTTCCACAGCGATAGCAGTAGTTTGGCGCGGACCAAACAGTTACTAGGTTGTCATCTGGGAAC